>JAFLJL010017184.1:0-16623 GCA_018398815.1 Conus ventricosus | reverse complement strand
AGGAAGTATTTTTCCCCCCCAAAAAATTAAAAAATTTAATACAAAGAGCTGGATTATTTCCCTGATTTCCAACAAGGAGATACCCAGTTTTTTTAAAACACTTAAAAGCGTTAAAAAACACCAATCTTAAAAAAGAAAACCGCTCCCCAAAAAAACGGGGTTCAAACTAAACAGTTTTCCCTGTTGGAAAACAATATCCAAACAAATAAATTTCCAACACGATGTGGAATTAATAAAAAAGACAAACTCATAAATTGTAACAACGACCCCCTTGTCACCGGTGGCCAAAAACCCCAAAGTTACCTCACCGGGGGAAAAACCTATACCCGGGACAAATTTTGATTTATCAAAATAAGACTTAAAAGATGTTTCCCCAGCAAAGGGGCCAAAAAAAAACCAAAAAAATTTCGCCCCTGTCCCCCAACTTGCCCCTTTTTTTAAGATTTGAAAAGTACCCTTTCCCAACCCCAAAAACCCCCTTGACCAAAAATTTGCTATTCTTTGCAGCCCGCCTTCGCAGGGACACAGTAAAAACTGCTCTGCGAAAATAAAAAACGATTTTTCGCTCGGGATAAGGGTCTGGTTTTTCACTGTTTTCTCTTCTTGACTTGTCCGCTGCCTTTGATACCATTGATCATCCACCCCCTCCCTAGACTTCAACATATTTTTGGGCACTTTCCACGCTTTGGCAGGGTTTTTATTCTTCCTTTCTGTCGCCCCCAATTTGTCTCTGTCAATTTTTTTTCTCAAGCCTGCTGACTTGAATTGGTGTTCCCCAAGGCTCTTCCTTGGCCCATTCTGTTGTTCAAAACCCCAACCCCATCCTGACTTTGTACCCTCTGCATTTTCACCCATGCTTCTCTATGACAACAAATCTATTTTCGGGTGACATCTCTCTCCTCCCCTCCATCATCGATGCTCACAGTCGTTTTCCGACAAAAGGGCATGGATGACTTGCAACAAACTTCAGTTAAAAAATGAAAAAACTGAACTGATCTCTTTCCCCAAAAGGCTATGCTACAATCTCTGTTCCTTTTTCTGTCCAACTTGGCCCCTCTCTCTTTCAACCTACCACGTGCGAAATCTACTTGACTTGATCAGACATCTCTTTCAAAATCAGATTTCTTCTATCTGCCGGCCTGCTCGGGATTTGGGCCGAAACATTCTGTGCCCACCCTGTCAAAAAGCCACCAAGACTCTGGTTTCTGCTTCATTTTTTCAAGACTTGATACTGTAATTCTCTTTTTGTGCTGTCCACAGAATCTTCTTGCAAAATTGCGAAAGTCCAAAAAAAGCTGCCGCCTTGTCTCGAAAACCCGAAAAAACCCCTCATGTTTTCCCTTTCTTTTTGCCTGGCTTCCTGTTGAAAAACGAAACAAGTACAAACTTTCTTTTTCTCTTTTAAAGGCATTGATGGGGTCGTCCATTTAACCTCTCTAAACTTCGTCGACCCATACTCCTTCCGACGCTTCGCTCTTCCCCGCACCGCAATTTTTGCAGTCCCCGTTTTCGGGCCAAAAAACTTGGGAACGTTTTTTTACTTTTTAGGCTCCTTCCTGCTGGAACAATCCCCTTCTCACTCCGAAAATCAAAAATCTTTCTTCTTTTAAGTCCCCCCTCAAACAACTCTCTTTAAAACTAATTTTTTTGTCCTTCGTGGGTGTGGTGGTGCGTGTGTGTGTGTGTGTGCGTTGTGCGTGTTGCGTGTGTGTGTGTTGTTGTGGTTGTTAGGGGTTTTTGTGTAAGCGTTAGGGTTTTGTTTTTAAAATTAAGCGCACTAAATTTCCTTTTTATTATTATTATTAATTATTATTATTATTAAACCTATACAACTGGGAATTTTTAACTCAACGCGTTACTCCCAACCCCCAACCAACTTTCCAAAAAAAAACAACAACAACAAGACATCAAAGAACACGCATAAGGGGGACGACAATGGAATATAAACGCCCCTACCGCAAGGCAAACCGACCTGGATTCTACGGCGACTGGTAAACACGGAAGAAAACGTGCACCAAACCGGTCACCGGGACAGAACCGACTCGATCAAAACAGTGGCCCGAGAGCGTGCGAAATTCCCGTGCAACACGATCTAGTCCACAGAGGGGGAACCACGTGCTAAAACTCTGCTCTGTAAGGGAAGGGGAAACGTAAAAGGGGGGGGGTGACAGAAAAAAGGAACAAGGGGCCTTTTGGAAAGACACAAATGGTATCCACAGCCTATTCCATTCTCAAACACGCTGACAATTTTTTATTAAATCACCACAGCACACAAATTAGTTTGAAAAATTTTAAGAAAGCCCAAACATGAGCTAGATAGAAAAGCAAATAAACTGCTTGTATGTGCGCTAGACAGAAGAGGAAAGCCTTAAACTAGGGCAATCCCTTAACTAAACAAACAGACCTAAACCCTATTTTAAATACAAAATAACCCCCCCCAAGAATAGTTTTTCCCTTTTTTTGTGAATGAAGAAATAAACTTACGAAAGACCGAGTTTCGCGAAAAACAAGGTATGGGAACTAATGTCAAAGTCTGCCTTGAAACAAAGCCCCAAATGTTGGCAAACCTGCCTACACTTACCTTACTAACAAGCGGCGTCTTGGGGTACAGGCAAATGCAGCCAAAATCCTAATCTACAACACTGACATCGACGCTCTGCACAAGAAAAACCTTTTAATCTAATTTTCAAAACCCCCTTCTTTCCCCCCCAAGTACATTCTAATAAGGAAATAAAAGGGAACGGAACTCAAAGAACAAAAAACCCGGCGGTACTAGACAAAAAAACAACAAACAGGGAGACGAACGCGGAGGGAAGGCCGAAGGCCCCCACGGCAGGGAACTTACTCCCGACGCACCCCCAAACCGGTCCGCCCCAAAAGGGGTTCCCTATAACTCTAGAACCCCCCCAACCAACCACCCTTGAAATACAGAAGAGAGATAGACAGGTCTCTAAAGGGTCGGGGGTAGTGAGTTCAGGTGTCGTTTTTAACTACCCATAACTTCCTATACCCCCGCATCTCCCCCTAATGTCAAGTGCAGTCCCGGACAGGGGGGTTTTTAAACAGGTAATGTGCAGTGGCAGAAACGGAGCGTACTCAATCCCTCACACCCAAGACCACAAGAGAAAGAGGGTTTTTAACAATATTTTTTTCTTCCACTACAATATTCACTACACTACACTCCAGATGGGGGATGGGTCATAAAAAAGAAGAGGAAAAACAGCCGAGAGAGGGAAAAAAAAGGAAAAAAAAAAAAAAGGGGATAGAAGAGAAAAAGCATATTCAGAAAATAAAATGACCTAGGGGGCAAAGTAAATTTAAAAAGACCACAAAAAACCCGCCAAACCGGGGGCCCGCTACCCTCCCAACCCAACCCGAAACCGCTACAAAAGGCATTAACATAACGAAGAAAGACATACTAGAAACAATAATACTAAAAAAAGGCTAGTCAGGGTTAAACAAAACAATAAAAAAAAAAACCGATTCGTGACCGCTTTAGGGCCCACACACCCCCACGCCAAACCCACACACACACCCCACACACTGAGACTCACTTACCCTGCCGGGGGGGTTTACTGGGGTGGATCCTAAGAAGGCGAAACCCCGTGGGGGGTCTTCCCCGTCCGAGGAAGTGTCCCCGGGAAGGGTGAGGGACCCTTTAACAGCCTCATGCAGGCATGGGTGGTCTTCCCTCCGAGTGAAGGTGTCCCCGTGAAGGGTGAGGCACCACCCTCAAAATCCTCTGAGGGGCCCGGGCCTGGATACCGATGGCGCTCCAGGTTTTTGGGGTGTTCCCCTTTAGCCCTCCCCAAAACCCCGGGGCTGCCGGAAAAAAAAGGCAATTTTTCCCGCCCAAAATGGGGGTGGGCGAGGGGAGAAAAAGGTCCCCCCCCCAGTCCCAAGAAGGATAGCCGAAAACCGTGACGGGCCCCAAAGAAGTGGCCCCGGTCGGGGTACCTAAGGTCTTCTTCCGCTGGCAGGGATGGGACCCAGAGGTTACAAGCGAATTCTTTCCTTCCCACCGAAGGGGTGAAAGACAGTTCCACGCAACCCACGCCCGAAGTGGATTCAAGCAGGAAGGTTTCCCTGGCAGAGATAGAGATCTCTCCGACCCCAAAGGGTTCGTAAGCGAGTCCCACCCCACTCGCCAAACCAAGTTTGGCAACAGGTAACAAAAACAGCTCACCTGTGTCACCTGACATCAGCTGATTTAACCACGTGGAAAACGATAAAAGAGCAGAAAAAGAAAGCTTTAAAAGAAAAAAAAGAAAATAAGTATTGGAGGATGAGAGCAAAATGCACGGGCGTACGCACCCGGAATGACACAAATAGCACATGGTCAACACCCGGCCAATGTAGTTTAAAAATGTCACTGGTAAAAACTCCACTTTACACGTGTTTGAGAAGAAATGAATTATCTTCCAAACCAAAGTATTTACGTCCGTGACAACAGCAGTTTGGGGGGTGTAGATTGTGACTTGTTTCACACACCGTTGCTGAAAGACAGCGTGGAGGGTGTAGATTGTGACTTGTTTCACACACCCTTGCTGACAGACAGCAGTGGAGGGTGTAGATTGTGACTTTTTTCACACACCGTTGCTGACAGACAGCAGTGGAGGGTGTTTGATTGTGATTGTTTCACACACCGTTGCTGACAGACAGCAGTGGAGGGTGTTTGATTGTGAATTGTTTTACACCCGTTGCTGACAGACAGCAGTGGAGGGTGTACATTGTGACTTGTTTCCACACCGTTGGTGACAGACAGCAGTGGGGGGTTGTTTGATTGTGACTTGTTTCACACACCGTTGCTGAAAGACAGCAGTGGGGGGTGTTTGATTGTGACTTGTTTCACACACCATTGCTGGGCAGACAGCAGTGGGGGTGTAGATTGTGACTTGTTTCACACACCGGGTTTCTGACAGACAGCAGTGGAGGGTGTAGATTGTGACTTGTTTCACACACCATTGCTGACAGACAGCAGTGGAGGGTGTAGATTGTGATTGTTTCACAACACCATTGCTGAAAGACAGCAGTGGAGGGTGTAGATTGTGACTTGTTCACACACCATTGCTGAAAGACAGCAGTGGAGGGTGTAAAATTGTGACTTGGGTTTTACACACCATTGCTGAAAGACAGCAGTGGGTGTAGATTGTGACTTGTTTCACACACCGATCACGTTACAAGAAGAATATTTAAAAAAGAAGATGGGGGGGGGGGGGGGGGGTGAGAGAAAAGATAGAAACAGAATATTTTTAGGTCAAAGATTCATAAGAATTGTTGTTTTGCATTAAAAATGAATAGACAAAGGAAAAGGGAAGACGATTACAAAAATAACGTGTGAAGTAAAAAAAAAAAAAAAAAAAAAAAAAGAAAAGAAAAGATAAATGGAAAATGCAGAAATGAAGGTTCACGGTTTTTATCGGGAAAAAAATGAGGGCAGAAGACGAAAACAAATTACTATTAAAAAATGAAATGGAAGATCGAAGAATGAGAAAAAGACAAGGTACACACACACACACACACACACCACACAACACACACACACACCACACAACACACACACACACTACACACACACACCTATACATACAAACATGCTTGCAAACATGCATACGATACTCACAATGGAAGTGTAGATGATAGCGACGAACGCAACAACAAAGATGGAGCTCCACTGTGGAAATCCAGTGACTGAAAAAGAAACAAGGAAAAACTCCAGTCGTCGCAGCAGCAGCAGCAGCAGCAGCAGCAGCAGCAGCAGCAGCAGCAGCAGCACAGCAGCAGCAGCAGCAGCATTAACATTAGTATCAGTAGTAGTAACCGCTGTAGTGTTCCTTAGTTCTTGGTATTATCACCTCTGATCTGCCGAGCAGGTTATACTGTCAGCTGCCTTTGTGGATCTCTATGGCAGCAAGATCATGCCAAAAACTGCTGAAAAATGAATTGATGCCGAAGGACAAACACCCTACATTCCATTCGGTTGAAAAACATACACACATTGCATGGTGAACGCCATTTTGTTGTCGTTGTTCTCTTCGTCATTCTTCAGATGGATTCCCCCGTCTCCTTGACAAAGGTGGCAGTACGTCGCAGGTCCTCCAGTCCTCTGTTAGAGCTTCCGGCCACTGGTAGGGTGGGATGTTTTGGAGGCGCTTGTGGGGGGCAGATCTGCAGCCCCAGGTGTTCTGTTTTTGGTGCCTGTCTGTCGGATGATTTCGCCGATGCGGGAGTTTAAAGAAGGTCCTGTTTCAGGCGGTTTGGCCTTCCTGAGCCTTTGGAACAGTGACTACTGCCTGTGAGTCTGCAGGGGGTCCCGCTCTGTTGTTTCCGTGGATTTGAATGGTGCTTCCACTTGTTCCCGCTGACTTGCCGCTCTATCAATGATTTTTTGTTGTGATGTTTGGCTTTTTGTTGAGCGGCCAATCAAGAGGGGGAAAAGGGGAAAAATAGGAGGAGGGGTGTGGGAGGTGGGAGATTCACAACAAAAGCAAAACAAAAATTTGGGGGTTGGAAGACAAAAAAAAAAAAGAAAGAAAAAAAAACAACAACAAAAAAAGAAGAAGAAGAAACAGCAACAAAAACAAAGACATCAACAACAAAAAACCATTCGGATCCCTTGGAGCAGATCTAAGCGTTCCCGCCTTCATTAATTAATACATAATTATGATTGAAAAGGGCTCGATTGACGAAAGAAAATTGATCAACCATCTTTTTTTCCCCCTCGAAATAATGATTTATTGTCGTTGTGATTCAGGGCTTATGAAAGTGTTCACTACAACAAAGGGGGATAGTGAGTGGGCACCGCGTCCATTTTCATGACACTGTAGTTTGAAGGTTTTGGGCACAGCTTAAGCGGTGCTACTATCTACGTCTGCATTTTGAAAGACGGCCAGTAAGATCCTAACATGAAATCGTTAATTCTATGGTGAATTCGGCGATGGTGGATCTATTTCGTTTTTTTGTTTTTTGTTTTGTTTGTTCCAGCATGATTACAAGATGATGTGCCACGCCTGAATTAGTGTTTTTCCCTCGTTCTGAACGATGATTCAGCTTCTTAGCAAAATAACAACAACAACTAAACATGCTTCTAACACAAACCAAACTGAAGAGCAAAATTTATTTTAGTTATGAAGTACAAAGGTCTGTCGTGGCTGTTGTATTCAGATGCACGACATACTTTGTTTAAAAAACACACACACACACAACACACACACACCACACACACTCACACACACACACACACACACACAACCACACCACACAAACTTGGATTTCTTCGATGGTTAAGCCTTCGAAGACAAAGAAACGACATTATACGCTGGTCCTTCCATCTTAGTTCTTTTTAGTTGGTGTATCTTCCATGCCTTATCAGTAGTTCAGTTACTCTCCATATCGTTATCCTCACTTCCCCTATTACTGGCACATAATGCGGCCTTGCACAGCCTCACACCATGATGTGTATGGACAGCACTGAAGTTTACTATCTTCATCCCCTACTCTCTCTCCCATCCCTTTTCCGTGTTAATAACCTGCCGTTTCCACCCACCCTCTCTTTCTCTGTCTCTCTGTTCTGTATGCCTGTCGGTCTGTCTGTCTTGGTCTGTCTGTCTGTCTGTCTGCCTCTTCTACTCTTAATTAACCATGTTTGTTTTTTCCGCCTTTCATTTTAAATGTGTGTGTGTTGTGTGTGTGTGTGTGTGTGTGTGTTTGTGTGTGGGTGTGTGTGTGAGTGGGCGCGCGCGCGGCGGGAGTGCGTAAGTGTTGTGTGTGTTGTGAGTGTGTGAACGTGCACGCATGCTCTTGCATCTCTGTGTGTTTGTGCGGTGTGCGCGTGCATGTGTGGATTATTTGCGCGTATAATGTGCGCACATCGTTGCGAGGCGTGTCGTGGGTCCTTCCGTTATTTAGCGCGGCAGTCGTTTTACATGATTGGTGGGAACGGCTAGAAATGTCGTCGCTGATTTACTTGCCTTTTCGTGTAACTTGACGTCATCTGACTGAGCTTCAGTCCTTGGAGCGGGTTATTGTCACTCTAACTTGACATACTGCTTAGGGCGATGGTCCGGACCTGAAAAGGACAATGGCCCAGGTACCATGTCTGCAAGCAAGAATTTCAGTCAGTTTACTTCATTTATTGGATTCACTAATTCATGGAGTAATTCGATCAAACATATTAATTTCATGTGATTTCATTCTTTTATCTGTTTACCCATTCTTCGTTTCTCTCCTCTCATCCGTGAATATTTGTTATACGTCAGGCTTTTCTGTGTGTTGTGTTTTGTTAAGGGAGATGTGTGCTTTCATTTTTTGTTTTGATTTCGTTGTTTCTTTGTGTGCGGTGGTCATATTCTTTTTTTTTGAGTGTCGTATCATGGATCATCGTTCATGTGTTTTGCTTTCGTTTTCTTCATATTGAACTTGTTCATCGGTCTAGATTCATGTTTCCATTTGGATGCATTTATTCATTAGTTGTTGTGACATTTGAGAGCAGAAGTTTCGTTATTACTTGTTTTAAGTAAATACACATACCGCTGCTTATAACCATATATTTTTTTCTTGTCATTCTTTTATAATGACATACTCCAGGCTTGCCGAGATGATTCATTTTTGAAAATCATGATTCTATTATTCACTTATTGACAATCATTGATGATAATCGTTCAAATGTAATTATCATTTGTTTATTTTTATTGATTAATTCATTGTATTCTCACTCACCTAATATCATTCAGATTGATTGTATTTCTATATGTAAGCAAAGAAAACGTGGTATCATATTGTTATATAAGAACCTGATTTTGGGGGTGCGTCAGATCATTTTTTGGTTCCAGTCACGCTTCCTTGCTTTGTCGATCGCAACACTTGCATTGCTAACCTTTCCCCTTGCAACATTATCATTGGCATTGCTAACCTTCCCTTCAACAAACTATTGCTATTCAACCTTCCCCTTACAACACAATTGTTTCTTTCATTCTTTGTAATCCCTTCAACATACACATGCATTGCTATCCTTCCTTTACACTAAAAGCATTGCATTTGCTAATACTTCTTCTTCAACAATCAATTGATTAACTAACCTTCCCCATTCACCATTTACACATTGCATTGCATAACCTTCCCCTTAACAAAACATTGGTATGCTTATAAGCCATTCGGGTTCACAAACATTTCTTGCTAACCTTCCCCTTCAACAACGCATTGTACTGCTAACCTTCCCCTTCAACAACGCATTGTACTGCTAGACTTCCCCTTCAACAACACACTGTACTGCTAGACTTCCCCTTCAACAACACACTGTACTGCTAGACTTCCTCCTCAACAACACACTGTACTGCTAGACTTCCCCTTTAACAACACACTGTACTGCTAGACTTCCCCTTCAACAACACACTGTACTGCTAGACTTCCCCTTCAACAACACACTGTACTGCTAGACTTCCCCTTCAATAACACACTGTACTGCTAGACTTCCCTTCAACAACACACTGTAATGCTAGACTTCCCCTTCAACAACACACTGTACTGCTAGACTTCCCCTTCAACAACATACTGTAATGCTAGACTTCCCCTTCAACACACACTGTACTGCTAAACTACCTCCTCAACAACGCATTGCATTGCTAAACTTCCTCTTCAACAGCGCATTGCATTGCTAAACTTCCTCTTCAACAACGCATTGTACTGCTAAACTTCCTCTTCAACAACGCATTGCATTGCTAAACTTCCTCTTCAACAAGGCTTTGTACTGCTAAACTTCTTCATGAAGGCATTGTACTGCTAAACTTCCTCTCCAACAACGCATTGTACTGCTAAACGTCTTCTCCAACAACGCATTGTACTGCTAAACTTCCTCTTCAACGATGCATTGTACTCCTAAACTTCCTCTTCAACAACGCATTGTACTGCTAAACTTCCTCTCCAACAACGCATTGTACTGCTAAACGTCTTCTCCAACAACGCATTGTACTGCTAAACTTCCTCTTCAACGACGCATTGTACTCCTACACTTCCTCTTCAACAACGCATTGTACTGCTAAACTTCCTCTTCAACAACGCATTGTACTGCTAAACTTCCTCTATACACTTCAACGACGATTGTACTGCTAAACTTCCTCTTCAACAACGCATTGTACTCCTAAACTTCCTCTTCAACACTGATTTCACTGTGCGAAACTCGGGCCCTTCTTAGAGGAAGACTAAAGTCGATTTTCCATAGCGCTTCGTTTTTCTCTCTCCGCCGTGTGTAACCTGGGACAACTCCTTGATGATTTTGAGGGTTAACTCCCTGTAATTGTGAGTGGCTTTGCCTCTACAAGCACACTTTCCACCTATTGTAATTGTGAGTGGCTTTGCCCCTATAAGCATACTTTGCACCCATTGTAATTGTCAGTGGTTTTGCCTCTACAAGCACACTTTCCACCCATTGTAATTGTGAGTCGTGTTGCCTCTACAAGCACACTTTGCACCCATTGTAATTGTGAGTCGTGTTGCCTCTACAAGCACATTTTGCACCCATTGTAATTGTGAGTCGTGTTGCCTCTACAAGCATACTTGTCACCCATTGTAATTGTGAGTCGTGTTGCCTCTACAAGCATACTTGTCACCCATTGTAATTGTGAGTCGTGTTGCCTCTACAAGCATGCTTTGCACCCATTGTAATTGTGAGTCGTTTTGCCTCTACAAGCATGCTTTGCACCCATTGTAATTGTGAGTCGTTTTGCCTCTACAAGCATGCTTTCCACCTGTTGTACTGTGAGGATGACTTACCACACTTTCTATACTTTCGTTTCCCCGACTTCCTCATCCTTGTCTAATTTTTCTGTGAAGGATTAATTGTATACATCATTATGGATTTTCTTTTTTTCAAGTGGATAAGTCAAACTCAAACTCAAACTCAAATACTTTAATTGCAAAGGCCACCGACCTATCTGCAATGACGTCAAGAACAGAAGCAGAACACACACGCGCTCAGCGCATACACTGAAAATTATAAAAGAAATATTTGCATAACAAAACGTTCCTCTAGAAATTACTCTGGCATTTGTGTGTTAACTGATAACAGTTCTCTCTTCGTTTAAGTGCTTTTAAAAAAAACGAACATAGCTACAGAGCGAGTTACATTTTCTTTCCATTTTGAAGTAACAGAAGCAATGACACTTGATGGACATTTCTGGTATGAAGCAAAATGTATCTAACTCTTAAATCTTTATAGAACGGACAAACAGTCAAGTGGATAAGTCGACAATGAGTGAATCTAGTCCAGCCACTGGCTCTGGCTGCATCAACGAAGCGTCACACAGAAATGCCATAAACTATGCAAACATTGATAATCCGTGTTCAAGTCATTTTCAAAAGGAAACAAGAGTGACACACAGACACACAGACAGCATTTCTTTGTTCCTATTGTAAGGTAATCCCTGTTCTGTAAGAACTGAGAGTACAAAAAACTGACACAACTGCATGTACAATATTGAAGTGAATTATATATTTCCAAAATGCATGATACGGGAGAGTTGTATCAAAGTTATTTCAAGATTATCACTTTGTTTGTACTCCCAGTTCTTAAAGAACAGGGAGTACTTTACAATGGCAAAGAAGAAATGCGTGTGTGTGTGTGTGTGTGTGTGTGTGTGGTGTGTTGTTGTGTGTGTGTGTGTGTGTGTGTGTGTGTGTGTGTGTGTGTGTGTGTGTCTGTATGTCTGTCTGTGTGTCTGTCCGTGGTCAAAATGTGTTCCACTCGCTCCAGACAAAACTGGGCCGATCTTTCTGAAAATTTGTAGGTAAGTTCATTATGGGTCACGAATGATACCCAATGTTTTATTTTACCAGAATAGCCGTTACTCACGGCTATAACGGCCCAAAACGGTTTTTCCTTTTTTTTTATGGAATATCGCAGAAAGTACTTGGCCAATTTATAAGTGGTTTGGATGTGATCTTGTAACAAATTGGAGCCTCTTTCAGTATGTAAGTAATGTAATGCTGAAAATCTAATTAAACAACCGTTAAAAACGTTATTTAGCTGTTATTTCTTATATATAAATGGATTATAATAAAATTTGGAATATAGAAAGGTTATCACACACAAATGGCACTTCTATACAGTGTTACGAAATTTGACAGTTAAAAACCGTTATTCTTGACATATGGTCCGATTTGGATAAAATTTGGTATGTACACAGGCTATAGGCCAGTGAGGACTAAAATACCAGTTTCAAAAGTGTACATCGGCTATATAACCGTAAAAAAACCGTTATTTTGCCGTTATTTCCTACATATTGGTGGGTTTTTAATCAAATGTGGTATATAGAAAGGTTATCACACTCAGTCTATGAAAGTACTGTATTTGACGGATTTTCAAATAGCTTTAGTTCGGTAAGTAAACACTCTCTAGACATGTAAACGCGGTATTCAAGATAAACTGGGAGTACGTTTAAATGCTTTGCATCTTGTCTTAACTTTTACACGAAAGCAGCTGGGGGTGACGAGTCAAAATCTATTCGCAGGTCCTACCCTTGACTCTTCTGTCCCAGAATCACTGGACACCAGATGCTGCAGTGGTATTGCCATCGAAGCCTAAGGTGTATGAGCTTATGAGTTCAATTTCCATCAGAAGCCCTAAACTGATGGATTCTTATTCCACCCAATCCAGCCGAAAGCTCAGCTCTCTTCAGCCTCAGGGTCAGAGGACCGCATAGTCTATCCCCTAAGTGTTGTGGGAGCTTCCTGGTCAAGCACGAGGGTGGTAGGTTCGACTGAACCTTGCAGGAAGACTTTCTGTTTCTTTCCTTTTAAAGACGAAACAGTAAATGCACTATTCACGAGTTAAACAGTAAATGCACTGTTCACGAGTTAAACAGTGAATGCACTATTCACGAGTTAAAAAGTGAATGCACTATTCACGAGTTAAACAATAAATGCACTATTCACGAGTTACACAGTAAATGCACTATTCACGGGTTAAACAGCCAATGCACTGTTCACGAGTTAAACAGTCAATGCACTGTTCACGGGTTAAACAGTAAATGCACCATTCACGAGTTAAACAGCCAATGCACTATTCGCGAGTTAAACAGTTAATGCACTATTCGCGAGTTAAACAGCCAATGCACTATTCACGGGTTAAACAGTCAATGCACTATTCACGAGTTTAAACAGTCAATGCACTATTCACGAGTTAAACAGTCAATGCACTGTTCACGAGTTAAACAGTAAATGCACTATTCACGAGTTAGACAGTCAATGCACTGTTCACGGGTCAAACAGTAAATGCACCATTCACGGGTTAAACAGTGAATGAACTATTCACGAGTTAAACAGTAAATGCACTATTCACGAGTCAAACAGTATATGCATTTTTCACGAGTTAAAGAGTGAATGCATTATTCACGAGTTAAACAGGGAATGCACTATTCACGGGTCAAACAGTAAATGCGCAGTTCACGAGTTAAACAGTAAATGCACCATTCACGGGTTAAACAGTGAATTCAACATTCACGAGGTAAACAGTAAATGCACTATTCACGAGTTATACAGTAAATGCACTATTCACGAGTTAAACAGTAAAATGCACTATTCACGAGTTAAACAGTAAATGCACTATCCACGAGTTAAACAGTGAATGCACTATTCACGAGTTAAACAGTAAATCACTATTCACGAGTTAAAACAGTGAATGCACTATTCAGGGGTTAAACAGTAAATGCAATGTTCACGAGTTAAACATCATCTTCGTCCTCGGCTATATCATGAAAAAAAAAAAATAAATGTGCCATTTTTTTGTTTTAAATTCAGAAAGACAGCATGGCCTAGGCACGCACACGCACACATATACATACTCTCTCTCGCATTCTCACAGACACACAGACACACACACAGACACAGACACACACACACACACACACACACACACACACACACACACACACACACACATACACACACACACACATACATGCACACACACACACACACACACACACACACACACACACACACACACACACACACACACACACACACACACACACACACAGCGCTAGGGCGCATGCACTCACGTGTAAGCACGCATACACAAACATGCACTGTACTCACATATGACAGCATGCCAATGAAGCTCCCAAGAAGGCGGACTGCTGTGGAGTTGAACCTTAGCTGTAGATACTGTACAGGTGTGAAAGACACAACAGACAATTACCACATGGATAGACAGACGTGAGGGGATACAGAGAGACACAGACATGCAAAGGGAAACAGACAATGGACACAAGACAGTGAAGCGCAGGGAGAAAAAGGAAAATAAAAAAAAATATGAGAGAGACAGACAGACAGAGAGCGAGAGAGAACGAGAGGCGAAAGAGAGAGAGAGAGAGAGAGAGAGAGAGAGAGAGAGAGAAGAGAGAGAGAGAGAGAGAGAGAGATGGGGGGGGGGGGGGGGTAGGGAGGGGGGAAGCAGGCAGGCAGACAATAAACGGAGACAAATGTACGGGGACAAGTATTAGATCATTGATTGACTAGGAGGTGATATTTTTAAGGGTTTCTCTTGGGTTTACTTCATTTTCTTACCCGTCTCATCTTTCGTGCAATTTCGGTCTCTTTACTCCTGTGCCCCCTCACTGTGACTCCAAGAAACACAGCTAAACAATCGACTGTCCTGCCGCAGGCCTAGCTCCGCAGTCCCGAAAGAGCAGTCAAATTCGAATCGTCATGAGGCAACACACCAGAGGAGACCCTGCCCTGCTGCCGAGTGGCTTCAAGGGGGTGCTCTGGTGATTGGCCTGGTCCAGTTTCTGACTGAGAGCCCCACTGACTCTTGGCCGGAAATCTACCGTGTGTGATCACGATGCTTAAACTCCCTTATAGTGTTGAGTTCTGACTGAGAGCCCCACTGACTCTTGGCCGAAAATCTACCGTGTGTGATCACGATGCTTAAAACCCCCTTATAGTGTTGAGTTCTGACTGAGAGCCCCACTGACGCTTGGCCGGAAATCTACCGTGTGTGATCACGATGCTTAAACCCCCTTATAGTGTTGAGTTCTGACTGAGAGCCCCACTGACTCTTGGCCGGAAATCTACCGTGTGTGATCACGATGCTTAACCCACCTTATAGTGTTGAGTTCTGACTGAGAGCCCCACTGACGCTTGGCCGGAAATCTACCGTGTGTGATCACGATGCTTAAACCCCCTTATAAGTGTTGATTTCTGACTGAGAGCCCCACTAACGCTTGGCCGGAAATCTACCGTGTGTGATCACGATGCTTAAACCCCCTTATAGTGTTGAGTTCTGACTGAGAGCCCCACTAACTCTTGGCCGGAAATCTACCGTGTGTGAGCGGTCCACCGCTGTTTCTGACTGAGAGCCCCACTGACGCTGGCCGGAAATCTACGTGTGTGATCACGATGCTTAAACCCCCTTATAGTGTTGAGTTCTGACTGAGACCCCCACTGACTCTTGGCCGGAAACCTACCGTGTGTGATCACGATGCTTAAACCCCCTTATAGTGTTGAGTTCTGACCGAGAGCCCCACTGGCGCTTGGCCGGAACTCTACCGTGTGTGATCACGATGCTTAAACCCCCTTATAGTGTTGAGTTCTGACTGAGAGCCCCACTGACTCTTGGCCGGAAAATCTACCGTGTGTGATAACGATGCTTAAACCCCCTTATAGTGTTGAGTTCTGACTGAGAGCCCCACTGACGCTTGGCCGGAAATCTCCCGTGTGTGATCACGATGCTTAAACCCCCTTATAGTGTTGAGTTCTGACTGAGAGCCCCACTGACGCTTGGCCGGAATCTACCGTGTGTGATCACGATGCTTAAAACCCCCTTATAGTGTTGACTTCTGACTGAGAGCCCCACTGACGCTTGGCCGGAAATCTCCCGTGTGTGATCACGATGCTTAAACCCCCTTATAGTGTTGAGTTCTGACTGAGAGCCCCACTGACGCTTGGCCGGAAATCTATCGTGTGTGATCACGATGCTTAAACCCCCTTATAGTGTTGAGTTCTGACTGAGAGCCCCACTGACGCTTGGCCGGAAATCTACCGTGTGTGATCACGATGCTTAAACCCCCTTATAGTGTTGAGTTCTGACTGAGAGCCCCATGACTCTTGGCCGGAAATCTACCGTGTGTGATCACGATGCTTAAACCCCCTTATAGTGTTGAGTTCTGACTGAGAGCCCCACTGACGCTTGGCCGGAAATCTACCGTGTGTGATCACGATGCTTAAACCCCCTTATAGTGTTGAGTTCTGACTGAGAGCCCCACTGACGCTTGGCCGGAAATCTACCGTGTGTGATCACGATGCTTAAACCCCCTTATAGTGTTGATTTCCGGAAATCAGAACTGTAGGGTAAGTAGATACCGAAATCTCCTAATTTTGTTCTGCATGAGAATTATAAGTAAATGAGATAAACTGTTCTGGTCAACAATTTATGGTGGTCTATGGGGTCAGAATCCAGGTTTTTTTCCCCAACTTAATCTGTTACTGCAGAAAAACAAAAACCAGACATATCTTAAAGCTCCATGTCATCCGATCACCTGTGTTCCATTTCCGGAATCAACGACTATGATAGTCCATAAAAACGGAAACGAGGGCGCTGTGACAATGAGCTCGGCGGTGAAGATC
>JAFLJL010017183.1:0-28294 GCA_018398815.1 Conus ventricosus | reverse complement strand
CTTTTAACCTACGTCACCCCTGATATCCGCCCGTCCCTCTACCCTTAACCCATTCACCCTGACATCCGCCTCCAACCAACCCTTCAGGCCGAAATCCGCGTCCTCTTACTTAACCTACGTCACCCCCTGAAATTTCCGCGCGCCCTCTCACCAAACCCATGTCAGCCGAATCCGCGGTCCTCCATACCTTAACCCATGTCAGGCCTGAAATCCGCGTCCTCTATACCTTAACTCCCGTCAGGGCCTGAAATCCGCTTTCCTCTACCTCCCTTCACCCACCCCTTAACCTACATGTCGGCCCTGAAATCCGCGTTCTCCTTACCCTTTAACCAGTCCGCCTGAACCCGCGTCCTCTAACCTTAACCAGTCAGGCCTTGAATCCGCCGTCCTCATACCTTACCATGTCAGGCCCTGAATCCGCGTCCTCTCTACCTTAACCCATGTCAGGCCTGAAATCCGCGCCCTCAACCTTAACCCCATGGCCCAGGCCCTGAAATGATCCTCCTCTACCCCTTAACCCCATGTCAGGCCCTGAAAATCCGCGCTCCGTCCTCTATACCTTAACCCATGTCAGGCCCTGAAATCCGCGTACCTACTGTCCTAACGTCTATACCTTAACCCATGTCAGGCCCTGAAATCCGCGTCCTCTATACCTTAACCCATGTCAGGCCCTGAAATCCGCGTCCTCTATACCTTAACCCATGTCAGGCCCTGAAATCCGCGTCTCCTCTATACCTAACCCATTGTCAGGCCCTGAAATCGCCCGTCCTCTATACCTTAACCATGTCAGGGCCCTGAAATCGCGTCCCTCTATACTTAACCCATGTCAGCGCCCTGAAATCCGCGTCCTCTATACCTTAACCATGTCAGGCCCTGAAATTCCGCGTCCTCTATACCTTAACCCATGTCAGCCCTGAAATCCGCGTCCTCTATACCTTAACCCTTGTCAGGCCCGCGATCCGTGCACCATGTACGCCTATATCCATGTCGCGCCTACCCTAACCCACCCTACCCCTACCCATGTCCTGCTCTAAATCCCGCGCTTCTCGTACCCCATATCCTTTCACGCCCCGAAATCCGCTTCTCCTCCCCCCTCCCCCCAAACCATCTCCCTCCTTTCACCTCCACTTAGGTCAGACGGGAAATCCGCACCCACCAGTCGTGTCACGCCCTAAATTCCACGCCCCCCCCCCCCCCTCCCCCCCTGCCCCCCCGCCCCCCCCCCCCCCCCCCCCCCCCCCCCCCCCCCCCCCCCCCCCCCCCCCCCCCCCCCCCCCCCCCCCCCGTCCCTCCCCCCCTGTAAAATTAAAATCGACGCTCCTTACCCCCCCCCCCCCCCCCCCCCTTTCCCCCCCCCCCCCCCCCCCCCCCCCCCCCCCCCCCCCCCCCCCAGCCGGGGCCCCTTTTTTTCCCCACTTTAGGCTGTACCCCGCCCTTTTAAAACCTGCGCCATCCCGTACCATGGATCCCCTGCTCGTTCCAGTACCCCCCATATCCCCCGTGTTCGTTCTCTCCCCCTCCCATCTTACGTCACGACAGCATCCGGCCCGTGTCCCTATCATGCCCGCCTGCATCTGTGTCTCGCGTCGCCCCCCCTCTGAAGGAGAAGACCGATCGTTGAACGAATGAATGAGACGACCCATTGGATGAAGAATGAATGAATGAACGACCGACGCCGATAACGAAAGATGAAACCCAAGAAGAATGACTGAACGACGATCCCGATGAACGAATGATGAAAGACCGATAATCGACGAAAAGAAAAGAAGACTGAAACGACCCCCTTAGTGTGGGTGTGTGTGTGTGTGTGGGGGGTGGTTGCGTTGTGTTTCGGATTGTGGTGTTTTGGGGGTGTGTGTGTTGTGTGTGTGTGTGTGTGTGTGTGTGTGGTGTTGTTCTTCAATTTAAGTCTTCCATTAAAAGTGATTCAGACAGTGGTGTGTGGTTTGGTGTGTGTGTGTGGTGGAGTGTGGGAGTGTGAGTGTGAGTGTGTGTGTGTGTGTGCGTGTGTGCATGCGTGCGTGCGTGTGTGTGTGAGTGTGAGAGAGAGAGAGGGAGTGTGTGTGTGTGTGTGTGTGTGGTGTGTGTTGTGTGTGTGTGTGTGTGCGCGTGCGCGAGCGCGCGCGTGCGCGCATGTGTGTGTGCGCATGTGTGTGTGTGTGTGTGTGTGTGTGTGTGTGTGTGTGTAATTTTTTTTTGTATATGAGGGGTTATTGAAAGTTAAAGATAAATTCCTACTGGACTACGTAATAAATGTGGGCATAACGAACAAAGAAAAGCATAATTATTTAATATTTTAGGTAATGTCAGTGGTGTCGATCTATCATTTGAAATATTAGTACCAGCCTTGTGCACTGTATTCTTTGCTCTTGGACAATCTAGTAATAGGTGACTTACACTAAGAATTTCCCCACATACGCATTTAACATTTTTGCTGTATTTGGTTCGAAGTGAATTCAAGCGCATCCTATGAATTAAGGATACTACCTCTTTTAGATATCGGACTTTCGAATTTGTCTAATTGCGTCTTTGGGTGAATGTCAGGATTTGGTCGTATACAGTTTTGATAATATTGACTATCTGTGTCTTTTAATAACCTTTTGAAACTGTAAACTGTTCTCGGCAGTGTGTGTGTGTGTGTGTGTGTGTGTGTGTGTGTGTGTGTGTGTGTGTGTGCGTGCGTGTGGTGTGTGTGTGTGTGTGTCTGAACGTTGCCGTGCGTGTACATATATGTGTGTGCATCTGCGTGCATCCAGTAGTAATCTGAATGAAATGGCTGATCAGATGACATCAGCCATGACTAGTTACAATACAAATGGAATAAACTGGAAAAAGCATCAAATCATAGAAAGAAAAAAAAAGGATCGGATGAATTAAAAAAAAAACGTGAAATTAGTATAAAAATGATTTTTAAATATGTGTTCCCAGTCATATTCTATTTTTATCCTCTCTCTCTCTCTCTCTTCTCTCTCTCTCTCTCTCTCTCTCTCTCTCTCTCTCTCTCTCTCTCGATGATGATGATAATGTGATGATGATGATGATGACGATGATGGTGATGATGATGATGATGATCGTGATGATGATGATGAGGAGAAGAATGAACGAGACTGAGACACCTCGAGAACGATGAACGATAGACGAGATGGCATGAGCAGAACTTTAGAAGGATGAATGATAGACAGGAACGGATGTGCAAAACGTAAAACCGACGAACAGTAGACTGCAGAAAAAGAGGAGAACGTGGTAATGAACATTCAACGGTCGAGAGAGGAGACGACGACAACAACTGCAGAAGAATCGACGATGGACCGCAGGTGAAGAAGAGAACGCCAGAACGATAAATGAATGATGGGCCTTCAAGGAAAGAAAAGATCACGAGTGTGATGACTGATGGAGAGAACTTGAGAATGATCAATGGTCAACTGCAGAACTTTAAGCATGACGAATGACGGACGTAATGAGATTTGGAGAACGTGGTGACTGGCTGGCTGACGGGATAGAAAAGGAGAACGCATGTGTGACAAATGGGGAGGAGGAAGGAGGAGTGGAAATGTGATGAAAATGAATGATGGACGGAATGAGGAAAGACGAGCATGCTAACGGTGAATGTTCGACGGGATGAAACTGAAGAGTGAGAAAACTTTGAGAAAGACCTGGATAACAGCGATACAAAAAAAAACTTTGAATCTATGAAAACCTGACCAACGCAAATCAAACTCAGCACCACTCAGGACAAAAATGTTGACTGTCTCATGCAAAAAGAAAACATCATAAGAGATAGAGGAACTTTGCTTTGAGCTCTACAACAAACAGAGCAAATGAGATCCAAGTATGCTAACAGTTCAGGGTTCATCGACAGGAGATGACGTTCCAACACTCTGTCGAAGAAGTCGTAGTAGCTATGAAGTCGCTGGAACATGGCAAGGCTGACAAGCTTTGACAACATCCCTCAGAACTCTTGACTATGGCGGAAAGGCAGTAACTGTTATAGTAACTGCTATCTGCCACAAAATCTAGCAGACTAGTGAGTGGCTAACGCCAAAGAGACTCGATCACTAATCGTCACACTTCCAAAGAAAGGAAACCTTCAACAGTGCCAGAACAACCGCAGGATCAGTTAGATCAGCAATGTAAGCAACGTAATGTTCAACATTATCCGAATAGATTACAGTTGCAGACAGACATCGCTGTATCTGAAAGGCTGAAGTATCATCGAACAGATCTTTAACCCTTCGCAAACAAAAACACCTGCAACACAAGGAGTTCTATCATGTCTTAACAGACTTCAAAAAGGCGTTTGACAGAGTCTGTCCAGAGGTGGTACAGGCCGTTATGAAGACATGATATTAGGACAAATATAACCAACAACATCCACCAAGTATACGTCAAAGTGACCAGTGCAGTATTCACAAAGGGCGTGACTGGAAAGTAGTCCACATGTCAGTTAGGATTCGTCAGGACCTCTTTTCTCTCCAATACTTTTCAACATAGTCCGGAATGCGTCATGAATTATCAACTTGAAGATGACGTCAACACAATCAGCATTGCAAGAAGAGCCATCACAAACCTTCATTTGCTGACAACTACGATGGGCTGGCGGGCACTGAACAAGAACTCGCTAAGCTTGTTAAAACACTGGAGGAAACATCTATGAGACAGTAAGGATATCAGCACCGAGAAGACAAAGCTAATGGCCAGCCACAACGCCACCTCCAGTACCAATATAACCATGGATAGAAGCTAGGAACTGTTAAACAGTTTATATATCGGATACATTTTCAGCGATGGGGGTGGGGAGGGGTTAAATCAATTATCCTCTCAAGAGCAGCAAAGACATCAGTTATGTCCAGATTGAACCCTGTACGGAACGACAATAACATCTCAGTGAAACACAAATCTGGCTCCTGCGCGAACGGGTGCATTTCATTTTCCTATCTACAGTCGCGACATGGACCTGGCAGAAAGAATCAGGCCTTAGAAATGAGATATCATTGCAAGATCTACATCAGATATACTGATTTTTATCACCATTGAACAAAGTGCGCCAGACCATCAAAAAGCACGTTGGGCCATACGAACGTTTGCTGACACCCGTAAAGCAAAGAAACTAAGTTGGCATTGTCATGAAAATCCAGCGGCCCCGCTAAAATAATCATCCAGGAAATTGCTTTAGGAGCGACACAAGGGGAAGACAGAAAAAAATGGACTGACAACATTGCAGAATGGTCAAGGAAACCGTCTGTAGAGTCCAAGGCCTCGGAACACAACCGACAGAATTGGAGGAATCTGGTGAACAGTTCTTCAGTGCGATGCTCCAGTGACTTCACACGGACCTGGGAAAACAAGCTCAATATTAGCGACACCGAGACAAAAAATCATTTTTGTACTTTAAATGGTTTCCTAAATGCTGAACGTGTGCGTGATTCTAGGATTGAGCCATCTGTTAACTTTTTTTTTTTTTTTTTTTTTTTGTAATTTGGATACACGGTTTTAACACGTTCTCAGAAAATGAAATATTTACGTTATCATCTTCCTCGGATAATAAAAATGTCAATGTTTTCACCTGTCTCCAGTACAACATAGTCATCATCAACTTTGACCTCTAGTTCTTTTAGTGAGGTATGACGGGCACTGCTGGACTGATGAAACAGATGAAAGAACAAAATTTCTTTTTTTTATTTAATTTATTTCTATAATTTCTAACTGGCTGGAGAGGGACAGCGTGTGTCTAGCTCTTTTCAGGTACGTTGAAGGGTGTGCGTATTCTGCGAAGATGACTAGACATTGCCGCCATTCAGATTCTCCAGATTAAAAAAAAAATGCTGATACAAAACTTCGCCTATTCTACTAATTTTCTCATCTGAGAGCAGTTTTGCAAGTTCTTTGTTATTGTAAATCTTTTAATGATTAATTCTTTTTATAACCATAAAAAATAGTAAAAGCAAGCTTTATGGCTACAGTCAATACCACAAAACTTTAAAGCATCAATCAGGAAGAATAGTAAAAACAAGTGAAAAGGGTATAAGTACAGAGAGAGAGAGAGAGAGAGAGAGAGAGAGAGAGAGAGAGAGAGAGACAGAGACAGACAGACGCAGAGAGAGAGAGACAGACAGAGAGAGAGAGACAGACAGACAGACAGAGAGAGAGAGAGAGACAGAGACAGAGAGAGAGAGAGAGAGAGAGAGAGACTAACACCCAGTGGAGCCATATTCCCAGCACTGTGCAAAAAAAAAAAAAATGTGGATAAGACATGTTTGGCACAGTCAATCAAAAACAGTACAATTCGTCAAAACAACACAATATATACTGAGAGGCATAAATTCCGCACATCATGCACACAAGAACCACGGGAAAAGTTTGATTTGTTGCTCCTTTCATGACCCATTCCTCAGTTGGTGGGAGTGTGACCCACCTTTCCACAGCGACGTTTCTCGTGCAGCACGTGCCAGCGAACAGACAATAGCGCCAGAAGCAAAAAGCCAAACTGGGCGACAACTCAGTTCAGAGTGACTATTGCGTCGCTTTCTTGTCACGAGATGAACACACAGTTTAACCCATAAAATGCCGCGACCAGAATGACTTTATCACACTGCAAGAAAATGCCATGGCTAGACAACCACCAGCGAAACCGCGCTGTTGGGATGTGAGGGCCGGTTCATCTGTCCGACAGGTGGCAAGAGCCATAAACGCCCACCACACCACTATCTACCGCCTACAACAGCGCTTGGCAGCCACAGTTTCTGACCGTCCTCGACCAGGCGCACCTCGAGTAACGACTCAGAGACAAGATCGAGCCATCCACCTTTCCCACCTTAAGAAACTAATTCTGACTGCTGCTGCCACCGCTAGAGCAACTATGGGGGAGCGTGGGGGACCCATCAGCAGCCGCACCGTCAGACGACGCCTGTCACTTGCAGGAATCAGGTGTCACAGGCCCTACGTTGGCCCTGTATTGACTGACAGACACAGGCAGGCCTGGCGCCATTGGGCAGCAAATGGTGCATTCCTGGGAAGACGCGCATGGAGGAATGTCATCTTCTCTGACGAGTCACGTTTTTGCATGAGCCATGCTGATGGGAGAATCAGAATTTACAGGAGACGAGGATAACGCTATCATGACCCTTGTGTTAGGCAGCTCGACCGGTTTGGTGGCGCATCAGTGATGGTGTGGGGTGCCATCAACGCCAACTTTAGATCCAGCTCGTGGTGATCGATGGCAACATCACGGCACAGCGTTATGTGAACCACGTTCTCCAGCCTGTCCTGCTTCCACTCCTGGATCACCATGGTGGACGATGCAGATTTGTGTTCCAGCATGATAATACTACAACTCACAGTGCCCGGATGACCCGTCAGTTTCTGCAGCAGAATGGAGTGGAGGTGATGCCTGGCCATCCCTGTCACCTGACATGAACTGCATTGAGCACCTTTGGGACGCGCTCGGCAGAAGAGTGGAGCAGCATCAGCCGAGGCCCCAGACAAGAGGTGAACTGATCGCCGTTCTTCAGCATCACTGGGTCAACATCCAGCAGGTGCAGATCCGACGTCTCGTGCAGTCCATGCCTCGGCGTCTTCGAGCGTGTGTAGCTGCCAATGGTGGATACACCAGATATTGACAGAATCATCTCTTGAAAGATGGTTTATGCTGTGCAGTAACCATGTTTGACAGTTGTTTATGAATTTGATTCAGGTCGGTTTTTTTCTGTTTACACATGCCTTTTCAATCAAATTTTCTAACGCAGGTTTGGTTTGTTTTGTTTTAAGTTGTTACCAAGTTTCCAATTAAATAACTGACAAATGAGATTTTTATGCATGATTTTTTATGTTCGTGTGGAATTTCTGCCCCTCAGTATATTTCATTCAACACGTCTCCATACCCATCTCTTCCCTGTCCTCTCGCTCTCCACAAACACGTCAATACACATGGTTTCGTGAAAATGCCGACTCATCCTCCGCCGCCGCCTCCCCCCGCGCACGTAAGCACACAAAACACGAGCTCGTGCGACACACACGCAACGCGTGCACACATACAAGCGCGAGCGCGCAAGCGTGCAGACACACACACAAGCAAACAAGTGTACACACACAAACGCGCGCGCGCGTGCGCGCACATAACACGACGCGCGCGGGCACACAAACACACACGCGCATGCGCAGGCTAGCGCACGCACTGACACAGATACAATTATCCGCGCACATGCATTCATACATACATGCACAGTAATGCGCGCCCGTAGGCAAAACACACATCTCACACACAAACACACACGCGCGCGCACACACACACACACAACGCGTGCGCACGCGCACGAACACACACACATGTACACGCGAGCCTTACATATATGCATATACAGCCATGCGCGCGCACACTCGCACGTATACATGTTCAATCATGCGCTCATGCATGCAAGACGCACGTATCACACACACAGTGTCACACACACACACAGTGGCACGCGCGCGCACACACACCCAACAACAACGCGCGTGGGCACACAAACACACACACGCACGTGCCCACATACATAGATAAGCACACGCACACATATACAACTATGCGCGGGCACGTACTAATATCTACATATACAATACACACACCACACACACACACACACACACACACACACACACACACACACACACACACACATCACAATGCGCGTGGACACACACACACACGCACGCACGTATACATAGATAAGCGCAAGCGCGCTATTGCGCGCACGCATACAACAATGCTACCGCACGCACTAATGTATATTATACAACACACACACACATCACAACGCGCGTGGGCACACAAACACACACGCGCACGCATACATAGATAAGCGCAAGCGCGCTAGTGCGCACACGCACCCGTATACAAGGCTAGCGCACGCACTAATGTATACATATACAATGATGTGCGTCCGTACGCAAAACACACATCTCACACACACGCACACACAAAGACAAACCCACACACGCGCGCGCGCACACACAACACGTATGCGCGCATCTGTACATGCACACATATAGAACCATGCTCGCGTGCGCACGCACATATGCATGTTCAATCATGTGCCCGTGCACACAGGATATATGTATCTCGACACACACACACACACACACCACCACCACCACCACAACAACGCGCGTGGATACACAAACACGCTCATGCACGCGCGCGCACACTTATATCGATAACCGCTAACGCGCGCTAGGGCGCACGCTCACACATATGCAGCTATGCGCACTAATATATACATATGCAATAATGTGCGGTCGTACGCAAAGCACACGTCTCACACACACACACGCTCGTCTGTACATATATACATATACAGCCATGCCGCGCGCACGCACACATATACATATTCAATCATGCGCGCGTGCACGCAAGACGTACGTTTCTCTCTCTCTCTCTCTCTCTCTCTCTCTCTCTCTCTCTCTCTCTCTCTGACACACACACACACACACACACACACACACACTCATACAGAGGAATGCACACACACACACACACCGCGCGCGCGCGCGCGCAAACACACACAGGCACGCACGCACATACGTGTCCTCACCGGAAGCCTGTACAAAGAGTTAAGCAGCTCATTGTCACACCACCACTGGATCTTGGCTCGAGTCTTGCAGCACGATTCTGAATTGACTAAGTCATGACGTTAAAAATATTGCTAACCTTTTTCTTTTTTATCTTATGTGCATCGACCTTCTTTTTAGCGCACCTGATGTACTATGACTGTATTTTGTTTTGTTTTGTTTTCCAGAGGTTTTTTTTTAAAACGATCTTCTGGCATTATTTAACAACAAATAAAATTCCATCAACACCTTTACGTGAAGAGGACTCCAAATATTCATTAAATTCCTTGAATTTGGTCTTTGATGAACAGATACAGTCTCATCTTTCTCTCTTCAGCCTCTGATATCAGACTTGGGGCTTGACGATAAATGGTTCTCCGAGAATGTCTTCCAAACGCCTGTGTTTTGTCAACAGATCTCATGACAGCAATGCTTCCTAATTTAATAGAACACAACGGTAGTTCATTATTATTCTTTTTTTTTTTTTTCCCACACGTTGTGCACATTTTTTTGGATTCGGATATTTCAGGGCGACACGTCACTTTAGCGCCAGCACTACAGCGCCATACCTTTCAGCGCCACCATTTCAGCGCGGCGTCTTTTCAGCAAGTACTTTTTAGCGCCGTACATTTCAGCACGGGGGGATGTCAGCGCCGTACACTTTAGCGCCGGGAGACTTCAGCGCCGTACATCTGAGCGCCGGTGGGGGAAAAGGAGGGAATGTCGGGGAAGGGGGTAAAACTATTGGCGAGAGAGAGAGAGAGAGAGAGAGAGAGAGACGGAGTTGAGTTACAGATCAGGTCTTAATGAGTGGTTTGAGTTATATTCAGAGAGAGAGACAGAGAGAGAGAGAGAGAGAGAGGTGTTGTGAGTGGTGTGATTGATATTCAGACGGAGTTGAGTTGAAATCGGGTTATTTTTGTTCATTACTCCTGACGTTCTTTACCGTGGAAACATGGCAGAGTCCTACCTAAGCATAGGGAGAAAGAAAAGTTTAGCTACAATGGCTACTCCTTCCGCTTTGATCAGAACAGTACAAAAGATCCACAATTGTCTTTTTGGCGATGTGACAATGGTACATGCAAGGCCAGACTGCACCCGAGAGATGGGGCAGTGGTGCAGGAGAGCACCTGTCCCACGCCCCAAACCAGCCCAAAATCGCGGCCGCAATTGCAGTTAGTCGCATGAAAGACCAGGCCCGCAATACAAGAGACAGTACGAGGCAAATACTGGTTGACACGCAGGAAGGCCTTTCAGAAACAACGATTGTAAGTCTCCCTTCCAAGATGTGTTTGGTTCGGACCATCCAGCGGCAGCGGCAGAAAGAACAACAGCACCCACGACTGCCAACCAACCTAGCAGACCTTGGCGACATCCCGCAAGATCTTAAGGTGAAACGTTGATGTGTGTGTCGGTCTGTCTGTCTCCCTGTCTGTCTGTCTGTCTGCCTATCTGCCTGTCTGTCTGTCTGTCTCTGTCTGTCTGTCAACTTGTCTACAGAGAAAAATGGGTAAAGAATGCATAGGTTTTGGGGCAGTTGACACACATTCAATGAAGTTTTGGTTTTTTTAGTAGACAGATCCTGTCTGTCTGTCTCAGTGTTGTCTGTCAATCTGTCAGTCTGTCTGTCTGTCTGTTGTTGTTGTTGCTGTTGCTGCTGCTGCTGCTGCTGCTGATGATGATGATGATGACTGTCTGCGCACGCACGTACGCGTAAAAAGAGCAAGAAAGGCAGAGAATAAAAACATTTTATTTGTGTGTCACAGGTTCTATCTGATAGAACGCCATTTTTGGCATACGACAGGCCCCGGGGTTGACAGGATCCTCATTTTGCCACACCCGGTGGTCTGCAGCTGCTGTGTCAACAAGGAGACTGGTTTGCTGATGGCACCTTTAAGACTGCCCCTGGGATATTCAGCCAAATCTACACAATTCATGTTATTTACTTGGAACAGACAATTCCTGTAGCTTTTGCCCTGCTCCCAAGCAAGTCTCGTACCACGTACAACCGTCTTCTCCAAGGTTTGGAGACACTCCGACCAGGACTTGCACCCACAACATTGATGACAGATTTTTGAAAGTGCTGCCATCTCGGCATTCAGGGAAGCTTATCAGGGTTTAGAAGTCACCCGGGTGTCATTTTCATTTGGCTCAAAACGTGTGGCGCCACATCCAGGACAGTGGTCTCTCACTTGACTACATACACGACGAAAACTTCGCAAAACTGATGCGCATGCTGCCAGGCTTGGCATACCTTCCTCCCTTGCACGTTGAACAGGCCTTCGAAACTGTGTTCGATCCTGCATCTCCGGTGTATGATGCACGTGGGCAACCAATCTTCGACTACTTTGAGGACACGTATATTGGCAGACCTCGCCGTCGTGGTCCTCGTCATCCGCCGATGTTCTCCATTGACATGTGGAACGTGCACGACCGCGTCCTCACTGATGCTGCCAAGTCCAACAACAGCTGTGAAGGGTGGCATCACGCCTTTCAGAAAAGTGGTCGGGGCGTGCTACCCCAATCTTTGGAGGCTGATAGAGGCCCTCAAGAAAGAACAGGCACTAGTCCAGGCGGACTTCACACGTCTACTGCGAGGCCAGGCTCCAGCGCCCAAAAGGCGCAAGTACAAAGACTTACAGAAAACGGATAAAGACGATCGTTACACAATACAATGACGGACGTCGGGGGCTGCTTGAAACAATGGAAGGACTCGCCTTTGCTTTCATGTTCTAGTGTTGACGTCTTCAGAGACAAGTATTCAGTTCCTTAGCAACTGGACATTACGGGTTTTGTAGAAGAACGTGGGATGATGCATTCAGGTTTTAATTCATACAACGGATGTTATATGACATATCAATAAAAATCGAATTTTTAGAAAATGAACTTAACTCTGTGTGTGTGTGTGTGTGTGTGTGTGTGTGTGTGTGTGTGTGTGTGTGTCTGTGTTCGTGTTTGTGTGTGTGTGTGTGTGTGTGTGTGTGTGTGTGTGTCTGATACGCTTTATGGAGAAAGAAAGGTAAGAATAGATTTTTGTGGGATAAACTCAATCAAGCCTTTTCGTCACTCAGTTTTGCAGACACTTTTACACACACACACAAACACACACACACACACACACACACACACACAAACACACACACACAAACACACACTCTCTCTCGCTCTCTCTCTCGCTCTCTCTCTCTCTCTCTCTCTCTCTCTCTCTCTCTCTCCTCTGTCTTCCTCTAGCGCTATAATGTACGGCGCTACAATGTACGGTGCTAAAATTTCGCCACGCTGAAAAGTACGGTGCTGAAAAGTCCAGCGCTGAAGTATCCTCGCGCTGAAGTGTATGGCGCTGAAGTTCTGGTGCTGAAGTGCTGGCGCTGAAGTGACATGGAATCATATTTCAGAACGTCGAAAATCAGAAAATGATACAATTCTGGCTCTGGCCTCTGTTGCTATGATTTAACGCGAAAATGATGAATAAGAAAAAAGGGGAAGAACAGCGAAAAGGATGATTATTCGACGGGAATGAGCGTGAAAATGTAGAATGATTGACGACAGATGAACGTGAAAACGATGAATATGTGACGGGAAATGAGCGTGAAAATGTAGAATGATTGACGACAGATGAACGTGAAAACGATGAATATGTGACGGAAATGAGCGTGAAAATGTAGAATGATTGACGACAGATGAACGTGAAACGATGAATATGTGACGGGAAATGAGCGTGAAATGAAGAATGACTGACGACAGATGAACGCGAAAACGATGAATATGTGACGGGAAATGAGCGTGAAAATGAAGAATGACTGACGACAGATGAACGCGAAAACGATGGAATATGTGACGGGAAATGAGCGTGAAAATGAAGAATGACTGACGACAGATGAACGCGAAAACGATGAATATGTGACGGGAAATGAGCGTGAAAATGAAGAATGATGACGACGATGAACGCGAAAACGATGAATATGTGACGGGAATGAGCGTGAAAATGAAGAATGACTGACGACAGATGAACGCGAAAACGATGAATATGTGACGGGAAATGAGCGTGAAGAATAAGAATGACTGACGACAGATGAACGCAAAACGATGAATATGTGACGGGAAATGAGCGTGAAAATGAAGAATGACTGACGACAGATGAACGCGAAAACGATGAACATGTGACGGGAAATGAGCGTGAAAATGAAGAATGACTGACGACAGATGAACGCGAAAACGATGAATATGTGGGACGGGAAATGAGCGTGAAAATGAATGACTGACGACAGATGAACGCGAAAACGATGAATATGTGACGGGAAATGAGCGTGAAAATGAAGAATGACTGACGACAGATGAACGCGAAAACGATGAAATGTGACGGGAAATGACGTGAAAATGAGAATGACTGACGACAGATGAACGCGAAAACGATGAACATGTGACGGGAAATGAGCTGAAAATGAAAATGACTGACGACAGAATGAACGCGAAAACGTGAATATGTGACGGGAAATGAGCGTGAAAATGATGAATGACTGGACGAAATGAACGCGAAAACGATGAATATGACGGAAGTGAGCGTGAGAATGAAGATGATGACGACAGATGAACGCGAAAACGATGAATAAGTGACGGGAAATGAGCGGTGAAAATGAAGATGAATGACTGACGAATGAACGCGAAAACGATGAATATGTGACGGGATGAGCGTGAAAATGAAGAATGACTGACGACAGAAGCGCGAAAACGATGAATATGTGACGGGAAATGAGCGTGAAAATGAAGAATGACTGACGAACAGATGAACGCGAAACGATGAATATGTGACGGGAAATGAGAGTGAAATGAAGAATGACTGACGACAGATGACGCGGAAAACGATGAATATGTGACGGGAAATGAGCGTGAAAATGAGAAATGACTGACGACAGATGAACGCGAAAACGATGAATATGTGACGGGAAATGAGCGTGAAAATGAAGAATGTGACGACAGATGAACGCGAAAACGATGAATATGTGACGGGAAATGAGCGTGAAAATGAAGATGACTGCGACGATGAACGCGAAAACAATGAATATGTGACGGGAAATGAGCGTGAAAATGAAGAATGACTGACGGACAGAATGAACGCGAAAAACGATGAATATGTGACGGGGAAATTGAGCGTGAAAATGAAGAATGACTGACGACGAGATGAACGCGAAAACGATGAATATGTGACGGGAAATGAGCGTGAAAATGAAGAATGACTGACGACAGATGAACGCGAAAACGATGAATATGTGCGGGAAATGAGCGTGAAAATGAAAGAATGACTGACGACAGATATGAACGCGAAAACGTGAATATATGACGGGAAATGAGCGTGAAAATGAAAGATATGGACGAAGATGAACGGAAAAACGATGAATATGTGACGGGAAATGAGCGTGGAAAGAAGAATGACTGACGACAGATGAACGCGAAAACGATGAATATGTGACGGGAAATGAGCGTGAAAATGAAGAATGACTGACGACAGATGAACGCGAAAACGATGAATATGTGACGGGAAATGAGCGTGAAAATGAAGAATGACCGACGACAGATGAACGCGAAAACGATGAATATGTGACGGGAAATGAGCGTGAAAATGAAGAATGACTGACGACAGATGAACGCGAAAACGATGAATATGTGACGGGAAATGAGCGTGAAAATGAAGAATGACTGACGACAGATGAACGCGAAACGTATGAATATGTGACGGGAAATGAGCGTGAAAATGAAGAATGATTGACGACAGATGAACGCGAAAACGATGAATATGTGACGGGAAATGAGCGTGAAAATGAAGAATGACTGACGACAGATGAACGCGAAAACGATGAATATGTGACGGGAAATGAGCGTGAAAATGAAGATGACTGACGACAGATGAACGCGAAAACGATGAATATGTGACGGGAGAACAATGAGGAAACAACGGATGACTGACTGGAGAGGAATGTGAACAGATCAGTGACTAACTGGAGAAGAGTGTTAACATGATAAAGTGACTAACTGGATGTCACGACCGACCCCTGGAGGTCTGCCCTGACAGGATCGGTCTAGGTGGGAGTGAAGGGAGTGACTGACCTCACACGCTCCGCAAGAGACCACACAATAAAAGATTACAATACAACACCCATTTATTCACACCAGCAAAATAAACATTCCAACACACGCACCATGCACGATCACAATAAAGCACTCCAACGCACACAACATGCACAATCACGATCAAGCACTCCAACGCACACAACATGCACAATCACGATCAAGCACTCCAACGCACACAACATGCAAAATCACGATCAAGCACCCCAACGCACACAAAATGCACAATCACATCAAGCATCCCCCACCCACAACATGCACGTTTATAAATAAGTATTTCGCCATACGAGCACATGACCACTTACGCATTCGACATATGACAAATACAAAATTATAAGGAAATATTTTCCGCATTCCCCTTTTTAAACCCCATAAATGCGTGCACACCCCTGCCCCTGTCGAGTCTGCTGGGGCACCCGTCGCCTGGGTGCCCGAGCCGGGTTGGTTCTCGCAGGGGGGTCGCTCAAAGCCGACACCCTCGATTTCCAACGGGCAAAAGAGGTGCCCCGGGGGGGGGGGGGGAAAGCTTTTACTGGAGCCCTGGGGGGGGTCCACCGGCCATAAGAGGGTGGGCGTCTTACCACCCTCGGCCCCGCCCAAGGCGTCCCTCGTCCGGTGGCCCCCAATCCTCCGTGGCTCAGCCAGAAGGGCCTCGACCAGTACGTGGCACCATCCAATCGGCTCCAGGGAAGCCCCCGGGAGGGGGGGGGGGAGGCGTAGCTGGGAGGAAGTCGAAGAGGGGGAAAGAAAAAGGGAAAAGGGGGGAAGAAGAAGGGTACGGAACCCCTGCCGTCGTACCGTCGACCATTGCGTAAAGTTTTACCCACTCGCATGTGGGCGGGGGGAAGTGGATTCACGCAACAGAAAACCCATTAAATAAAAGTCTTCTCACACGATGCGGTAAAAACTGCATTAAATAACAGGTTATAAAACAAATATAAATATTTTCACCCCTTCTCTCACCACCTTAACGTTTCCTTCTTAGGAAAAAAATCAACACGCGACCACGTTTAATAACGCCCCCAAACATTTGCAAAAAATAATTCAAGGCCAACTGTCAATTTTATAAACCTTTTCAAAATAACAAAATTTTTCCAAACCCGCATCCAAACGACAAATCACTAGCACCTCGTGAACAAAAAAACTCGTTCCCCTTGCCACACAAACAGACGGGGGCCAAAGGGTAAAAGTCCGGGAATGTGACAGGGGGGGACGAGCGAGCCAAGCAAGTTCCAACCCGAATCACCAGGTTCTCTCCCTTCCCCACCGACCCCCGAAACACCAAATCCTTAAACGGGAAAAAGAATTTTGGAAATAATTTAGAAGGGCCGGGTTAAAGATTGAATTAACCAAAAAAAGGGTCCACACAATATTTCTCTACAATTTCGAAAACAAAAAAAAATTGCGCAAAGCGAAGACAAACCCGGCAACAACAAAAAACCCAAAAAACAAACAGCCCACGAAACTGATGCTTACCCTACCCGTGGGACCCGAAGGGGCGGTCAAAGGACTTCCTCTACCCTCTGTCCGTCGAGGGGACGAGGCGAAGAGCGGAAACAGAAAAGCGATGCCCCCCTCCCCTACAGGCCGACTGCAGAATTAAAAGTATGACTGTACTCCGATGATAGGGTAGGAAACCGAGACGGAGGGCGCTCCCAGAGACATTTCCCCGAGTAAAGAGCAAACCCCCCTCGAAATGGCGGCCAACATGCCAGCTGCGTCCCAGAGTGATATATTTCAAACAAAAAAAAAACGAAGCACATGCGAAGGAAAAAAGAGGGGAAAGGGGCCGATAGACAAAAATTCGAGAGAAAGGTACCGGCCACCCGTGAACTTGCGGATAAATACAGGGCGGTGGAATTAAGAGAGAGAGGGGAAGAAAGCAAACCGAAGTTGGTGAACATCCCAAGGTGCAACCCCCCACAAGCCACACTAAGGACGGGTACACGACAACAGAAAACGCAAAAACAAATAATAATTCCGCCCCCCTGGGTGGGTCGAAGTCTGGGCCCTTTCGCGACAAACTCGTGACAAACCCCCCTTCAAAAAGCTTGTTTCTCTGAGATACATGCCCTTTGAACCTTGTCGCATGTAACTTCCAAACAAGGGGACCAAACCCCGACTCCTGTGACGACAGATAAAAAAAATCCAATACAAAACTTTCCCACAAGAATCACACGGGGAAAATACTAAAACTCCTTATCAAACAACAAAGCAAACCCTCCAACCATAAAGTAACAACCAAACCATGGTGATTCACCCCTTTAACCACTGAAGGAAAAACTGTCACAAACCCCCAAATCGGGAAAAAAAGGGGGAATATAACCCGGTTGGGGGGGGAGTGCCCCCTCTGATGTTTTCCCCAACGTGCGCTAGGGAGCTGGGCAAGATAGTCAGCATCCGTTTTACGGGAACCCTTTGATATGACGGAAAGTGAACGCATAAAATCTGCAGTTACATGCCTAACTCATGAGTCACGACTACTGGCCGGATCCGGCCCGGCACGGGAAGGAGATGATCGCTCTCCAGTACAAATTTCCCGGGCCCGTACTTCTTTTTTGGGCCGCCAGTGCGCGTCCAAACTCCCCTGAGAGATTCAGCAACAGTGGGGGGCACATAGTCCCAAGGGGGGACACCCTTTGGGGTATCGACTCGCAATTCACCACTACCGAATGTAGGGGGTGACCGCGATCGGAGGGGTTTAATGTGTCCCACCAGGTCAACCCCAACCTTGTGAATGCCCCCCCCAACCGGGCACTGACCTAGGTGAACACGCTTCAAGCACCCTTGGGCGTTGTCCGTTGGAGACTTTCGCAACTGCGGCAGACGCCAAACCCTGCATTCTCCCCGGCCAAAAAGTTTTGTTTTTTTTCCCTAGATCCGTTTGGACCCCTATGACCTCCCAGGGGGGGAACGTGGGCCGGGGGAAAAACAACTCTCCAAGTTTTGGGGGAACAAAAAGCTTTTGGCCCACACGATCTGCCTGAGGGAAAACCCCAAAAGAGGATCCCTTGGGAGTTTGAAGCCCCTTGCGTGTGGGGCAACTGAGCGGGATGATCCACCATTGTCGCGGGCGTTGGACACCCAATCCCGGCCTAAGAGGGGATAAGCTAGCAGGATGGGCCCTTGCCAAAACCTCGTCAGAGATCGGCTGAAGAACGGGACGCAACCCCTGTTCCTGCTTTTTATTTTGGGCGGTGGGGTGCCCCACACACCCTGTACGGGAAAATCCGTAGACCGGACTGACTGCGCCCCGTCTGCGAAGGTGATAGTATTCCCATATAAGGGAAAACAGAGGCGCTCCACCGCGTCCCATATCACCACAGAAGTGGGGGTGGAGAAAGAAAAAAGTACAAAAGGGACGGGGGGAGGAAAAACCAGCCCCAACCCCAACAAAAAAAACCCACGCCCCGCCGGGCCTCGGGAAACCAAATCCTTATAAAAAGGGTCGATGCCCCCTGAACCCCTGATGGGTCGCCCAAGGAGGAACCAACAACAGAGAGAAACACTGGCATTCTAATCACCAAAGCGGGATGGAACCCCGTTAGCCGGGCACGGGGATGCTGGAAAGGCACCCCCATGCTCCGGGCTGGGCAATTTTTCCTGTTTGGGGCCAGGACGACCACAAAGAAAAAAAAAAATCGAGGTGCTGAGTCCCCATGGACTCCCTGCCTTGTTAACCCCCGTAGCAGTTGTCGGCCTTTTTCCCCACAAATCCTGGGAGGGCTTCCTCTCCGATCTGGGCGTGCCAAACCCCGAGCTTCAGCAAACACCCGCTGGTGAATCGCAGCCGCGAAACCTGAGGTCGTTCGCCTACCGACCCAACCGGGACACAGTTTTAGTGAGCTGTTCAATGGGGATCAGATCCCCCCGCTCCAATTAGAAACTGACGCCAGTACCAACGTCTTGCGACCAAACACCAAACTGCACGAAGGTTCATCATTTTCTTCTTCAGGGACCTAAATTTCCCCCTGAGGTTCGGGGGTAAGGTGGAACGTTACGCAGAGCCAACTGCATGTCTGCAAAAAGACGCACCTTCATTTGGGTGAGCACACACTCCCTTGCAGCACCAGATAATCCAAAAAAAAGGTGATAGCCTTTTTTCCCTCAGAAATTGGGTATAAAAAGCAACCTTTGTCGAAATGCTCTAAGAACAAAAAAAATGCCCACTGGGTCGAACCGGGAAGTTTTAACTTTGGGCCTCTAACTCTATCACCTCCCTGGTGTTAACCCCCCTGGTTTACAGAAGGGGGGGCCCGCGAAAAAAGTTTTTCCCACCCTTTTCCCCCCGTAAGCCTCCTTTGGGCAGCCTCCCCCCTACGTTACCCAAACTTTCCCGACGGGGGGCACCCTCCTCCCTACGCTGACCTCCGTCTAAGCCTCCCCTACGCTGAGCCTCCTTCTAGGCCTCCCCCCTAGCAGAATAGCCTCTTCCTTACCAGAATCTCCTGTTTTCAGTCTCCCTCTGCGAAAGAGCAGCCCCCCTCCTGCCCTTTCCCTAGGGAGAGCTTCCTGCCTAGGGGCCTCCCTCACCTTTCCCTACGCAGAGTTTCCCTCCCGCGGCCTCTTCACTACGCTTTTCCCCTACTTGGGCCTCATCCTCCCGTCGCTGTCGCCCCAGAAACATAAGGCAGAGGTGAACCCGAGGGGGTTCACCACTCCCCCCCCGGGAGGAGACCCGTCTGCCCCGCCCGGGGTTCTCGACTTTCCCAAAAGGGAAAGTCTTCGGGGGCATGCCCCTTACGAGGGGGAGCCTGGAGAGGAAAAGGTTTCGTCCTGCGATCAACAGAAGCCCAAGTTGCTTCGCTAACCTGAGCCTTCCCAGCGGGAAATGCCAGTGGGGGCCGACAGGGAGATCCCCCCGCAAGAGGGAGTAAAAGTACCCCTGGCCCACCCGCTACAGCACTGGAAAGGTAGAAATTACCCTAGTCAAGTATGGTACTAATGAGGGACTACAGTAACTTTTGAAAACCCTTTTTCTTTGACCCCGCGTGCCATACCACCAGCCCGGCGTCGCCCCTGACAACAATATCCAAAATTTTTTCCAAATACAGGGGAAAAACAATTCCCCTAAAAAAAAAAACAAATATTTTAGGGGCGCGTGTATATGTGTGAAGTGTGGTGGCGTGTGTGCGGAAAGTTCCCGGCTGCTCCCACTTGGCCAAAAACCGCGCTTCAGCACGAGAAAAAATGCGGGGGGGCCACCGAAAAAAAAAACAAAAACAAAAAAAATATGTCCGGGCCCCACTCTGGCAAACCGCCTCTACAGCACCGGGAACAGGGGGGGCTGGGCCCAAAAAAAAAAAAAAAAAAAAAAAAAAAAAAAAAAAAAACCTAGAGAGGGGTCCCAGAGAGGAAAAAAAAAAAAAAACGCGTCCGATCAACCCCCTGTACTAACAACCGTAGAGAGAAAAAAAAAAAAATAGAATGGCTAAATACAAAAAGGAATGGAAGACTGAGCGCAAAGAAGGGCAAACTTACGGCCGTGCCGCGTGAGGTACCCGCGGAAGGAGGTCTGGAAGGGTCGACTCCCCCTGGTCCACCTGACCCCCCGATTTACGCCCCATGTTCCCTACCACAAAAGACTCCCTTACGCGAGAGTCACCCCCCAACCACCCACGAACAAACACGACAAACTACTAAACAAACAAAACAGACAAAACAAACAGGTACTCCGAAACGAGAGAGAGACAGCCAGAGCCCCTTTACATCCCGGACAGCCCCCACAATTTCACGACCGACCCCCGGAGGGCCCCCGAAGGATCGGGCTAGGTGGGAGTGAAGGGATGACTGACCCCACACCTCCGCAAGAGACCACACAATAAAGAACAATACAACACCCCCTTTATTCACCCAGAAAAATAAACATTCCAAACACACGCACATGACGATCACAATAAAAACACTCCAACGCACCAAAAATGCACAATCACGATCAAGCCTCCAAAAAGCAACAAAAACCCCAATCACGACAAGCCTCCCAAACCCAAAAACTGCACAAACACGATCAAGCACTCCAACGCACACAAAGCCAATCACAATCAAACATCCGCCCCCAAACAGACGATTAAAATAAGTATTTCGCCATTCGACGCCATGATCCCTTTCAGCATTCCAGCACAATGAAAATACACAATTTTAAGGGAAAAATTTCCAGCATTGCCCCTTCTTAACACCATGGAGTGCGTGCACACCCCTGCCCCTGTCGAGTCTGCGGGGGCACCCTGTCGCATAGGGGCTCCCGGGGGGTTGGTTCCGCAGGGGGGCGCTCAAAACCGACACCCCCGACTTCCAAGCGGGCATGAAGCGGTCCCGGGGGGGGGGGGAACGTAGCTGTTAGGAGTCCCCGGGCGGGGTCCGGCCGGGCCAGTCAAACGGTGGGGTCTCACCCGCCCCGTCCCGACCAAGGCGTGGCCTCGATTCCCTGGGCACCATCCCGCCGTGGGCTCAGCCAGAACGTGGCCCGACCATACGTGGCACCATCCAGATCGTGCCCAGGGAAGCCCCCGGGGGGGGGGGGAGGGCGTAGCGGGGGAGAGTCGAAGAGGAGGGGAAAAAAAGAAGGAAAGGAAGGAAGAAGGGAAAGGAACCCTGCCCTCAGTACCGTCTGACCCTTGCTTCATCTTACCACCCGCATAGGGCGAGGGAAGTGGGGTTCAACGCACAAGAAAACCCCTTGAATCAATCTTTTCACACGATGCAGGTAAAAGACTCATTAAACAACAGGTTATAAAAAAAATATGAATTATCTTCACCCTTCCTCACTCACCTTAAAAGTTTTTTTCCTTAGGAAAAAATCAAAAACAGGCCCCCCGCTTTAAAAACTGCCCCACATTTGAAATAATAATTTAATGGAAACTGCACATTTTAAAACCATTTCAAAATAACAAAAAATTTTCCCAAACCACGCTCCGAAAAGACAAATCATGGTACGCACCTCGTAACATAAAACTCGTTTCCTTGCACAACAAACAGACGGGGGCCCAAGGGTAAACCCCCGGGGAATGTGACAGGGGGGGACGAGCGAGACCAAGCAAGTTCCCCAAACCCCGAATCACCAGTTCTTCCCTTCCCCCCCGCTACCGCAACCAATACATAAAGGAGAAAGAATTTTGGAAAAAATTTAAATGGCCAGGTTAAAGATTTAATTAACCGAGAAAGGTCTCCACAATATTCTCTTACAATTTTAAAAAAAAAGAAAAATTTCGCAAAAGCGAAGACTAAGCCCGGGTAACAACAACAAACCAAAACAAACAGCCCCCAAAACTGAGCAAACCCCTACCCGTGGTGACCCCGAAGAGGCGGTCAAAGGGCCTCTCTACCCTCTGTCCTTTTGAGGGACAGAGGCGAAGAGCGGAAACAGAAGAAACGATGTCCTCTCCCCACGGCCGATGCAGAATTGAAATACTGCTGACTCTCGATTTATAGGGAAGGAACCGAGACGGGGCGGCGCTCCCCGAGACATCTTTCCCCCGAGTGAAAGGCTAACCTCCCCAGCAATGGGGCCAAAGCCATCTGCGTCACAGAGTGAGAAAACTTAAACTAAAAAAAAACGAAGCACGGGGCGACAGGGGAAAAAGACGGGCAAGGGCCGAAAGACAAAAGTTCGAGAGAAAGGTACCGCCCCCCGAATTGAGATGAAAGCACGGGCGGTGAATTAGAGAGGAGGGAGAGAAAGCAAACCGAAGTTGAGCTGAACTATACCAAGGTGCAAAACCCCACCACAAGCCACATAAAGGGGCGGGTCACACAACAGCAACGACAATAAACAAAAAAGTAAATTCCCCCCCACCCGGGTGGGTCAAGTCGTAGGGCCCTCCGACAAAATCGTACAGGAGAAAAAAAAAAAGAGGAATGACCCCACTGAAAAAAAAAAACCTAAAACGGGGAATGACTGACTGAGAAGAACTTGAAAACGACGAGGCGTGTCACAGGAAGTACATAATTATGACTGACAAAGGGAGAACAACCATGGTGAATGACGGGACCACAGCGTGCGCGAGACAATGTGAAACGAAAGAATAGGGGGAATTGGAATGAATGATGGGAAAAAAAAAAGAGAGAAAGATGAAAGGGGCTGGGAGAGAACGAGAGAAGGATAAAAAAATTTTTCGGACGAAAAATAAGAAGTAAGAAATGGACGGGCCAAAACGGAAAGTAAGAGTTGTGGGGAATAAGAAAGAGTCAAGTGAAAGATGCCAGGGGGATAGTGACATTAAAATCCACGAAAGAGAGGCGAGAAAATGGAAAATGATGTACGGGGGACAGGCAGTAGCATGAGAAGGGTTTAGGAGAGGAGAGAAAGTTCGGAGAGGGAGGAAAGGGGTTTAGGAGAGGGGGAAAAAGGGGTTTAGGAAGGGAGAGAAGGGTTCAGGAGAGGGGGGGAGGGTTCAGGAGAGGGAGAGAAGGGTTCAGGAGAGGAGAGAAGGGTTCAGGAGAGGGGGGGAGGGTTCAGGGGAGGGAGAGGAGGGTTCAGGAGAGGGAGAGGAGGGTTCAGGAGAGGGAGAGGAGGTTCAGGAGAGGGAGAGAAGCTTCAGGAGAGGGGGAGAAGGTTCAGGAGAGGGAGAGGAGGGTTCAGGAGAGGAGAGAAGGGTTCAGGAGAGGGGGGGAGGGTTCAGGAGAGGGAGAGAAGGGTTCAGGAGAGGAGAGAAGGGTTCAGGAGAGGGAGAGGAGGGTTCAGGAGAGGGAGAGAAGGGTTCAGGAGAGGGAGCGGAGGGTTCAGGAGAGGGAGAGAAGGGTTCAGGAGATGGAGAGGAGCGTTCAGGAGAGGGAGAGAAGGTTCAGGAGAGGGAGGAGGGTTCAGGAGAGGGAAAGGGAGGGTTCAGGAGAGGGAGAGAAGGGTTCAGGAGAGGGAGAGAAGGGTTCAGGAGAGGGAGAGAAGGGTTCAGGAGAGGAGAGGAGGGTTCAGGAGAGGGAGAGGAGGTTTTTCAGGAGAGGGAGAGAAGGGTTTAGGAGAGGGATAGGAGGGTTCAGGAGAGGGAGAGAAGGGTTCAGGAGAGGGAGAGGAGGGTTCAGGAGAGGGAGAGAAGGGTTCAGGAGAGAGGAAACGCGAGAGGAGCATGAGAATGATGGAGTACAGGAAAATAGAACAGCGTGAGAACGATCCAGTGATGGGCAAACTGGGGGGGAAATGAAACGAGAGAACAATACAGTTTTCACGAGGTGCAAAAAAGGAAAGAGACCAGTTGAAAATGATGAACAGGGACGGGACAAAGAAGAGAGGAAGGGAGAACAAAAAAAGCGTCAAGATGATGGACTACATAAACGTAAGATATTGTCAGAATGATTCAATAAAGGAAGAAAACAGATGAAGTGATGACGAGAATAACGACAGATGGACGCCAGTGAGGAGATAAAAACGCGAAACGGACGAGATGAACAGAGAAGAACGTGAAAATGATGAATAAGGGACAGGGAAGAACGTGAGTAATTTCAGTGATGGATAGGACTACAAGCAGCGAATGACAGACGGGATTAGAAGATTGAAAAGTACGACGAAGGATAAAGTGAAGGGTCTCTGAAGAACATCAAGTATAAAACTTGAAAAGCAGGAGTGGAGGGAAAACTGGGCTGAAAAGTACATCATCCTGGTGTGAAAGAATGCGAGTCAGAAGCAAAGGAAAGCAAGTTTTAAAAAAAAAAGTGTTGTGATGAGCATCAGAAAATTCTGCGTAAATGGAAATGGGGGAAAGTGGGATATCTATAAAAGAGCCACAAGCGGCATCTACCTAAACTGTATATTTTGAGTGGATCAGACGTAAACCATATCAGGGCCGTTAACATTTATAAAACAATACCAGTTCATATCGAATCGCCAGACTGAAAATCAAAACATGCATGGATTAAAAAAAACAAACCGCCATGGTTTCTTATATCAACGTGATTCACTATAAAATGCTTCATGAACCCCAGTTCCACTCTTTCCCATCAATACCCCCATAGCCACCCCCATTAAACAGTAAGCACAGGGTACAGCACCAGACCGTTGTAAGGCGAGTTCACCTACGCCTGGGGCTTCATGTGTTAATGTACTGATGTTTTTGATGGTGTCTGTGCAGTGTTGCATAAACCTCTACATCTGCATCTCTCTATCCCCCACCCCCTCCGACTGGCCTTCCTGTTGCAGGTTATCCCGTCTGCCCTACCACCTTGGGAGTGTCGACGCTCAACCTGAATATGACCTCGCACCGAACCTCGCTCGGGTGTCCCTTCTCTGCTCGGGTCTATGCTGAATGAGCTGTAATACTAGTTTGACGGATGCGCAAGAAATCTCAGCAACGAAACAGTGTTGGACACTACCAGCGGTATCACAAAAGAAATCGCAGCAATGATGAACTTTTGAATACTATGAGCAGTATCACAAGCAAAGGTGTGTGTTTTTTTTTTCTCACGGAAACGGCAGCGGAAAAACACTGAGCAGCACCTTGGTGACACTCGACCAGATTGAGTGAACACCATGAAGCCTGCAGAACTCAGAAACGAAGGCTAACCAGATGCAGAAACTTGGTCGTTGTAAAAGAACAGAGAAGTGTACGGTGCTGACTACCTTCAGACAGGAATCGGTGAATTAGGGGGCACTTACAGGAAAAGTGTCGCGCAAGAAGTGAACATAGCACGTAGAAACGTACAATGGAGAAAACGGTCAGGACACTGTGTGTGTGCGCGCGCGCGCGTGCGTGCGTGCGTGCGTACGAGCGTGCGTGCGTGCGTGTGTGTGTGTGTGTGTGTGTGTGTGTGTGTGTGGTGTGTGTGTGTGGGGTGTGTGTGTGTGTGTGTGTGAGTGAGAGAAAGAGAGAGAGAGAGAGAGAGAGAGAGAGAGAGAGAGAGAGAGAGAGAGAGAGGAAAGCGTCTCTTTCAAACGGTAAACAACAGCTCCAGACATCATCAGACGTTGGATGGCTGGACACAAACGAAGGACGGTCTTTTCAGACCGAGCGTGTCCAGATGTGTGGTGGAAAATAAAGTCTTGGCATACCGGCTCCAGAATCACCAAGCGAAGAGTGTTCGGGTTCTGAGGAGAAATAAATTACTCACAGCTGAAAGCATTGTCAGAAACGAAACTGAGAAGGCAACATCGGAGATGGTCGCGGACAATGTTTCAGTACAGCTCGAGCAGACCATAGAGACATTACCAGGGCTGTCAAAAACGTACCCCCCCCCCAAAAAAAAAAAGTAAACAAACTCAAGTAAACAAGCAAATAAAACACACAAAAATAAACAACAAAACTAAGTCATTCCCGTCGAGGTAAAAAATCAGATTTGCATATGGTTTAGAGAACACTTTTTTTTTTGTTTTTAAGCATTTCTTTAGTGATCAATGATGTGTGCATAAACAAACTACTGAACTGAAGCAGCAACAAGCAATAACTTATGGTGTAAGGTACACTTCTTCATACCATCTCCATGCTTTAGTCCTTTAGTCGGATAAAACTAAGCCATGTTAAGTGCACCGACCACTCTGATCATTTCGCTCAGATGTTTCTTTAAAAAACGAGAAAAAAAATTCTTTTGAGATAATTCCAGCGCAAGTAAGATACATCAAAATGCCTAATTAATGAAAAGCACCGCAGAACGGACAGCAAGTGCCTGTTCCAGTGGTGAAGCTCTCACTTAATACTTATCTACTTACCAGAGTACAGGGAAGAGCATTTTACAAAGTTTCTCAACGAAAAAAATGCTTTCCAGACCACAGGAAGATGAACAGACCACAAACACAGAAAAGCGGTTGGCAACAGCACAGAGAAAGTAAACCAAACCCAAACTGAAAATGAAAGCAAAGTCAAAGAGAGTGACACAAAGAAAGAAATTACTAGCACCGGATTTCTAGAACACAAAGGCACATTTACAATGAAAGATCCTCACCTCCCTCTCTCTCCCCTGCATTCCTACAAAGCGAACTAAAAACAGACTAAAGAACGGCCACAGAGGCAATAAAAAGAGAGTGAAGAAATGGAGATTAAAAAAACAGAAAAAAAAATTAGAATGCGATAGAAAAGAAAAAGAAGGATATGACGAGTACAATATCGCCAGAAGACTGTAACACGGGTTTAGAACAAAAGAGCCCCTTCCCACCCCACCCCACCCTTCTTTTGGCATGAGGCTTCCACTGTACATGGCGAGTTCCAGATGAGGGGTGTGCTGCAGATTGGCTCACAGGATGACCAAGATGACGAAGTGAAAAATACACAAATCAAAGGGACGGTCAAGCAGGTTTAGAAAAAAAATCATCATACAGAAAATCCTTACAGAAGAACTGCGTGTTCACATGTTGACAGTGGAAAGTTGTTTCAGGATACTCAGAGAATGTAAGCTACTGCAGGAATTGAGTTTCGTGGGACCTCTAATGTCCTTTACTACAGGATGTTGAAACTTCCATTTCACTCACAGAAAGAAAGGAAGTGGGGGTGCATTAGTGAATAAGGAACCATGAAGGCACTGAGGGGAAAGGGCGGGGTGGAGGGAGGGAATAGACATTCGGAAGATTAAATGGGCTCTCAGATAATGAGAGATAAACGCTAGTAACGTCATTAAACAATAGTAGGACGAAGACGAAAGCCCAAAGACGTTCGACATGAATAACAAATTGATC
>JAFLJL010017182.1:31883-45840 GCA_018398815.1 Conus ventricosus | reverse complement strand
GACAGAAGAGAGAGAGAGAGAGAGAGAGAGAGAGAGAGAGAGAGAGAGAGATGGGAGGGGACGGAATAGGCTTCCAGGGTGATAGGTGCTGGAGGGACTGGTAATCCTCACGACAGTTACTTTAGCGGCTTCAGCAGGTTTCTTTTTTCTTTTTTTATGATTTCTACATACACAGTGGACATTTTTGAATCGTGTCCTGTCGTTCTTAATCAATTAATCTGTCGATGAGGTTGTTTATTGTCCAGCCAACTGTGACCACTGTGTCACGGATCTCTCGTTTTCTTCTTCTTCGTCTTCTTTTTCTTTCTTTCTTTCTTTTTTTTTTTACAGTCGTGTAATTATCACACAGAGAGGCAGACAGACAGACAGTCACACAGACAGACACAGAGTGATAGGGAGACAGAAAGACAGACAGAAATGTGTTTTTCTTTTTATTTCAGTCGTGTAATTATCACAGAGAGAGGCAGACAGATAGGCAGTGACACAGACAGACAGACACAGAGTGATAGGGAGACAGATAGACAGAAATAGGGGTGCTCATGCGCGCACGGGCGCGCACACACACTGTGACGTTTTTAATAAGCCCCCATTCATAAATGATGGTTGAATGCTCAGGCAAGAACGATAGACCGTAGTAGGAAAGTCAAGCTTTCGTCCACACCCTTCACTTTCTTTCCACAGATGTAATCAAGAGGTTTGATCTTTGATCCAACAACTGAATTTAATTAAGTATAAATAAAGATGATGATGATCTGCGGTGAATATGTCGTATTGGGTTGCTTTGTATGTCGATGTCCGTTTGTTCCCTATGAAATGAATCACACACAAAAGAAATAAATCATGCACATATACTAATAACAACAAAGTCTCTGTCCTTTCCTCTCCGCTTCTTGCAGTAGCACAAATAACTGTTCGCTTGTGCTACAAAAATATATCTTCCGGAGAATACACGCAGATATTAGTTATACACAAGGAAAAAAAAATACAAGAAAAAAAAATGTCTGAGTGTGTCGTAGCGTGCTTGAGTAGGGAGGGATGTGTTTGAATAATTTGCACTCAGCTTCACGGATCCTGTGGTGTTCCGGAGTTCCGTTGACGCTTAGAGTCCACCCCCGGGTTCCGATAAGGTTGACACACCAGCACGTTCCTCTCACGAAGAATGCAGCAGAATAGAGATGTGTGACGAAGATGGAGAATAAAGATGCAGTGATGAACGGGGTGGTCGTCAAAGGAAGAAGAAAGTACGAAAGAAAACCTGAAAGATAACGTTTGTCTTAGATCTTGCACTATAGTGGCACATCACTATTCCACTCACTACACGCTCTAGACACACTTTACAATTGCACTAGCTTGCTCTATCATTTACAATTGATTTCCTTCAAAAATTGCTTTACGATACAACTCGTTAACAAAGAAGGAAAGTATACATGAATATTCCAATCTGCTTGACTGAGTTATTCGCCAAGGCTTAGTGCTTGATGAATTACAATTACATTTAATCCTTGAATGGATTAAATCAAATGGCGTCAATCTTCATATTTACAGATCACTTAGATCCACGAAGATGCTTCGTTCATAACTTGAACTCGTTTACGATTCTTTAAATAATAAATCTGCATTCACACAAATATCACATCCTCTAAATATGGTTGCATACAACGGTGAGCTGAAATTGAATTTACATAGTATGGATTAGTACATGGCAACACGATATGATGAGAGCAAACAGATGAAAATGACAGCTCTACGATCAATCATACGTGTTGCCGGTAAACCTGAAATATTTAATTCAGAGCATATTAAATGATCGCGCGCACAAAATATTATTGAACTGGTAAATGTGCCTTAATGCGATTATATTGAAATAGATTTTGTTGCTCTATACGAAAAAATGATTTCGATCCATTTACCTCAACATAGACTTCTTGTAGCCACAGTTTTCGACTCGACCACGGAACAATGAGACTCGTTCAGCTTTCCCCGAAAAAGTTGTGGATGTTGTCGAATGCTCTGTGGTATCCTTCAGTCCGGCCTAGACTGATACCTTCAAAAGGTTTCTTGCTCTTCAAATAATTGGACCTTTTCTACGGAGCCAATTCCACGACGTCCGGGCTGATCAAAGATGGCCAGGATTCAACGGTTACTATCTACCGCACATGCGCGGACAGAGACACTACTGACACTTGGACAGTCGCGATTGGTCAGTACGACGGTTTTCGATGCCCTACAATAGTAAATTGTTTTATTATTAATAGAAATGCAAGTCTGCATGACGCTTGAAATTATAAACGTACTGCCGTAAAGCAAAACTAACAATTAGTTTTGTCGTTTGGACATAGAAATATTAATCCAGCGCAGAGCGAATAGACGTCATATATCGATTGCGTCATTTTCTTTAATGAAAATGAACCGAGCTTATGAATGAATGTCACAAATACCACTTAGCGAAAAATCCTATTTAAGCAAAACACAAAGAAAGGTGACAGTCCATTAATAAGTCAAATACAGGATTAAACAATCAAATTATGCACAACTCTTTTGCATTTCTCATATATATACATTTGCAGGATTCCAGAGTGCTTTACTCTTCGACAACTATACTACTGCTCACGTAGTCTCTTGAGTACGGCATTGATTGCCTCAACATGTTCCTCCCAAGTCTCAGAAGCGATTAAAATATCATCAATAAAGTTGTGGACATCTTTTGATTTTATGTCACTCAATAATTTCCTCATCATCCCTGTGAACATGGCACTTGCGTTTCTCATCCCAAAGGGCATACGTTTGCACTGATATTGTCATGATGACGAACAATGTTTCCCAGTTCTGTCTTCCGTTCCCTGGTCAGATACTCTTCACGATCCTCCTCCTGCGTAAAAACTGCGACGTACGCTTGCTATTTCAATCCTTCTCTTTCAAAGTATTCTTTGAGGAGATTGACGTGGTATGTTTTCTCCTTGCCGTTGATCTCAATCTTGTAATCGACTGGATTGACTCTTCTGGAAATGGTGTACGGTCCTTTCCATGTTAACTGGAGCTTGTTATGTTTCTGTGGAAGTAGCACTAATACTTTGTTTCCCAGGAATGAGATGTCTCATCTTCGTTTTCCTGTTGTAGTGCTTTGCTTGTCGTCGGCAGCCTTGTCCAGATTGTCACGAGCTATCTTGCATGTTTCTTCGATCCTCTCCTTCAGATCGATGACATATTCCGCCGTTGTTCTGACGTCTGTCTCCAGCTCCTCGTCTGTCCATATTTGTTTTAAGACCTGCATTGGTCCACGCACGTGTCTCCCATATAATAGTTCAAATGGTGAGAACTTGAGTGATTCTTGTGGTGCTTCTCTGTAAGCGAACAATACTGCAGGAAGAAATCTGCCCCATTCTTTGGGTTGATCCAAACAAAGTTTCTTCAACATGACCTTCAACGTGCCATTAAATCTTTCCACGAGTCCGTTGGTCTGAGCGTGGTTTTGGCGTTGTGGTGATACCTTTAATGTTCAAGAGTCTGTTGACCTCCTGCATCGTCCAGAAAAAAAATTGACTACCTCTGTCCGTGAGAATTTGTGTTGGTATTCCCACTCGCGTCCAGATTTCCCACAAAGCTTCAGCCACTGCTTCTGTGTTGATGTTACGGAGTGCTGTTGCCTCTGCGTAGCGCGTAGCATAATCGATGACGGTGAGAATGTATCTCTTCCCTGATGATGACATGGGGTTGAGGGTCCGATGATGTCCACTGCAACACGATGGAACGGTATTTCGATCAGCGGCATCCTCTGAACTGGCGCTTTCCTAATACTGTTTCTGCCGATACATCTCTGCCCACGTATCGCTTTGACGCACAATATCTTTTGACGTCACCTTCCACTCCTGGCCAAAAGAAATCATGTAGCAGACGCTCTTTCGTACGCCTTACACCGAGGTGTCCAGACATAGGTATGTCATGAGCTACTTGTAGTACGTTAGATCTCAGTTTCCTGGGTACCACAACTTGGGTATGCTGCGTCGTTGGTGTACGCACCTTCCTATATAGTATTCCCTTCTTGATCATAAACGATGTTTCAACACCTGTTTTGCTGGTTTCGTGCGTTGTCTGGTTTACGGGCCAACTCAAACAACTTCTTGAGTGATGGGTCTTTTATCTGTTCTTCCTTCAACTCTGCAGGAGATACAATGCTGCATGTTGCTTCTTTGATCTTGAGCGGTTTCACCTGCTTGCCGGTAACTGCTGCCGCTTGGATGGGATAAACGGGTACATTAATGATCCCTCCTCTTTCTTGCTTGCGTGTATTCCCAATCAATACTGGGCAAACGGGTTTTTCCATAACAAGTACTTCAGTCTTGTCTGAAAAGTAGGGGTCTCCATTTTGTACACTCGCCACAGGAAGATTCTGTTTGACTGATGACGATGCCCGTGATACCTCTTTTTTCTGACCTGTGTAACAATGTTCTGGAACTAATGTCCTTCCTCACGATCGTCATGGTAGAGCCTGTATCTCTCACAGCATCCACCGTTTTTTCCTTCGACTTCTACCGTGCAATAGGGATTGAACTCGATCCCTTTACAACTATCACAACAACTGTTGATCATCTTTTAGTTGACACTGTGCAGCCGCTGTCGTAGTGCACATCGCTGTGTCATTTCTCTTTTGTGTACAATCCCTCTGGTGATGTGGTCCTCCACATCTGTAACATTTTATCTGGAAGCGATAATTTCTCCTGTCGTTGCCTCCCCTGTCAGGTACAGATCCCCTAGGCTTATCCTCCTTCCCAGCTTCCTTGTGTGGACCTCTGTTATCACTCCCATGACCTTACCTACGATGATCAGGTTTACTCTCACGATAACTCCTCTTCACAAGTCTCGTCTGTTCAAATAGATCTGCTGCTGCAACAGCTTCCTTTCCAGTCTGTGGATCTCTCTCCCTGACAAATCTTTGCCTGATCAAAAGGCAATGCTTCCAGAAACTTCTCTAGGATTAACATTTCTTTTAAATCCTTTTCTGTCCTGTTGGACAAATTCAACCACCTCTCTAGCCACATAGACAAACGATCCCCTAGTGACAATGACGTATCAGTGCTCTCTTTGCGTGCTGTACGAAACTTCTGTCTGGTAATGACCAGCACTCAGTTGATACTTATGCAAAAGTGCCTGTTTGATGAGGTTATAGTCCGCCGACTCTGCCGCGGGTTTGTTCTACATACGCTTCCCTAGCTCTGCCCTTGAGTAATGGAGCTAACCTGGCACCCCATTCCTCCTCATTCCATCCATTAATGACTGCCACCTTTTCAAACTGAGTCAAATATGACTCAAGGTCGTCCTTTTCTTCTAAGTAAGGTAACTTGACCTTAGCCGACACTACAGTCTGAAGAATGGATTGGGCGCTAGCACTTGGTTGAGCATCACCACTGCTTCCTGCTTTAACTCTAGCTAACTCTAGCTGTAATTGTCTCTCGGCCTCTCTTTCTTCTCTTTCCTCCTTTCTTTCTTCTCGATCTCTTTCTTCCTTCTTTTCGATGTAAAGAGCGAGTTCTGCTCCTTTTAGGCCTAGCTCTAGTGCCTCAGCTTTCCATTGTTGGAATTGCGCACTAGTCTGAATTTGTTGAGACTGACTTTCGTCAGTGGCAGATGCCTGACGTCGGGACTTTCTTGTCGGCATGTCGCCTACCACTGCAAGTCCTGATGTCTTAACAAATTTAACAATACAAATAACGCGGAACCGAATACCGTCACGCGTTAATGCCCAAAAGATATTGGCACACGTTCCAAACACAAAGTGCAAGGAAAAAAACTTCCCACCACGACTGGGAAACACACTACACAACCCCCTGTAGTAAAAATGGGGATAACAACACTCGAAACCCCAAACACGTGTATTCAAAAACACGTCAACAAACCAAACCACGGTTTGCACACACAGCTACGGAACGAACGTGCTAACTGACGAACGGACGTGCTGAAAATATATCTCCAATATCGTACGTACGATTCACAAAAATAATACGGCGCCCGCAAAATAGCCCGTTGTGCCACGTCGCATCCACGTTAATAGCTTACGTTGAAATGCCGCTTTAGAGTATCAATACTTTACTCTAGGCCTAATCACTGTGTCCCAATCCGACACAAATACAACACCACTGCACAATTCCCAAAGCAGTAAAGTCAAGATTGCACTCACCTAGCACTTGAATAAAAATCTTCTTCACAACAGATCTAGTGAAATAGATCTAATAAGAAGTTAAATTATGTCGTGGTAAATATGACGTGAATTGGCCAAGGTCGTTACTTTCTCTGTTCTGTGTTGAGGCCTTTTCTAGGATTAGGAAAAATAATGAACAAATAGCGTCGCGACTAACGAAATGAATACAAATGATTTATGAACAAAAAATGTGAAATTTAAATTTTTCTATTTATATGTTTAGATGGTCAACACATATAATAGATCATAGAGCGCTCCGCCCAACCTCCCACTGGAAAAAGAGTGAAGGTTGCGGCTACAATTCTTGCCTGCGTCACTGACCTCCAGGTACTTTCAGACGAAAGATCCCGGGACGAGCCCCCAAATAATATGTGACGTTTTTAATAAGACCCATTCATAAATGATGGTTGAATGCTCAGGCAAGAACGATAGACCGTAGTAGGAAAGTCAAGCTTTCGTCCACACCCTTCACTTTCTTTCCACAGATGTAATCAAGAGGTTTGATCTTTGATCCAACAACTGAATTTAATTAAGTATAAATAAAGATGATGATGATCTGCGGTGAATATGTCGTATGGTTGCTTTGTATGTCGATGTCCGTTTGTTCCCTATGAAATGAATCACACACAAAAGAAATAAATCATGCACATATACTAATAACAACAAAGTCTCTGTCCTTCTCCTCTCCGCTTCTTGCAGTAGCACAAATAACTGTTCGCTTGTGCTACAAAAATATATCTTCCGGAGAATACACGCAGAATATAGTTATACACAGAAAAAAAAAAATACAAGAAAAAAAAATGTCTGAGTGTGTCGTAGCGTGCTTGAGTATGGAGGGATGTGTTTGAATAATTTGCACTCGGCTTCACGGATCTGTGGTGTTCCGGAGTTCCGTTGACGCTTAGAGTCCACCTCCGGGTTCCGATAAGGTTGACACACCAGCACGTTCCTCTCACGAAGAATGCAGCAGAATAGAGATGTGTGACGAAGATGGAGAATAAAGATGCAGTGATTTAACTGGGTGGTCGTCAAAGGAAGAAGAAAGTACGAAAGAAAACCTGCAAGATAACGATTGTCTTAGATCTTGCACTATAGTGGCACATCACTATTCCACTCACTACACGCTCTAGACACACTTTACAATTGCACTAGCTTGCTCTATCATTTACAATTGATTTCCTTCAAAATTGCTTTACGATACAACTCGTTAACAAAGAGGAAAGTATACATGAATATTCCAATCTGCCTTGACTGAGTTATTCGCCAAGGCTTAGTGCTTGATGAATTACAATTACATTTAATCCTTGAATGGATTAAATCAAATGGCGTCAATCTCATATTATACAGATCACTTAGATCCCGAAGATGCTTCGTTCATAACTTGAACTCGTTTACGATTCTTTAAATAATAAATCTGCATTCACACAAATATCACATCCTCTAAATATGGTTGCATACAACGGTGAGCTGAAATTGAATTTACATAGTATGGATTAGTACATGGCAACACGATATGATGAGAGCAAACAGATGAAAATGACAGCTCTACGATCAATCATACGTGTTGACCGGTAAACCTGAAATTATTTAATTCAGAGCATATTAAATGATCGCGCGCACAAAATATTATTGAACTGGTAAATGTGCCTTAATGCGATTACAGCCGAGACCGGATGTAAGAAAGTCGTCGGGACCCACATTTTGTCTTTCATACATCGGTCTTTACTAAATCCGGTTAACCGGATGTATGAAAATATTGAGGATCGACTTTCATACATCCGGCCACGCGTCTTTTACTTGATAAAAGTAGGGTTTTTTTCATATCATTTTTGTATTTATTGTTTTTTTTTAATGTTTAAATGTTTTGATACATATCCTAGTTTTGAAGAAAAGGTTTGTGAATAACAAGTGTTAAAGTACATGTACTTTCATACACACAATCAGGACACTGGTAGAAAGAGCAACTGTTTGTGTAAGGAACTGTTCTGCTTTGCATGTGCCGTGCACTCTCCGCCCCCTCCCCTCCCTCTCTCTGTGTATGCGTGTGTGTCTTCTTCTTCTTCCAGTAATGTTCAGCGGTCATCAGGTTTTACCATTATTAACATACTAGTGGCGAAGCACATAGGTTGCATGCATTGTGTATTTTCGTGTAGCCGGTACTCACCCGACTTAGGACATGAGCATGGGGATCTTTAGAGTCCGTGTATGATCTTTAGTGCATGTGACACAGACTAGACCTCGGTTTATAGTCCCATCCGAACGACTATTGGGGGATGGAGTCAGAACCAATGTTAACTCCGGGGGAAAAAATTCCCCCTCTGCCGAAATTCGAACCCGAAACCCCCAGGATCACGAGTCCGGCGCTCTACCAACTGAGCTATCGGCCCCCATGTGTGTGCGTACGTGCGTGCGCTCGCGCGCACGTGTGTGTATGTGTTTGTGTGGGGCACAACTGTATTGTGTGTGTTCCCTCCACAACCCTTTTGCGCTTTTGACGATGTTTTTGGTCGTGGAAGCTTTGTAAGGCCCTTTGCGTAGCAAATAAAATTTAAATTTTCTGATTCTCTCTCTCGCTCTCTCTCTCTCTCTTTCTTCTCTCCAAAACGCACACATTTATAACACACACACACGCGCACACTGAATACAAAAAAGTGAGTTAAACTTAAAACCTTTAATGGATAAAAACAACAACAACAACATAAAAAACAACAACTGAGCCCACACCCACGACCAAAGCCTCTGGTTCTAATTGTACAAAAAATGCCTTCCTGAGCTATTATGGCTCTTTCAGTCAGACAAATTTTAACAGGTTAAAATGACTGAATAGAAAAACAAAAACAAATTTTTAATGGAGTTAAACATAAAATCAGTTTAATGGATAAAATCAACACAAAAAACAAGTACAACAAGAACATAAAATACAACAACATAAAAATACAACAACATAAAATACAACTAAAAATAAAACTGATTCACATCCATGCCCAATGTCTTGGTTATAAATGTAACAAAATGCTTCTGGGCTGTTAGGGGTCTTCGGGGACGAATTTATAACGGGTTAACAAAATGATTGAATGGACAAACAAATTAAGCAGAACAACTCATTGACAGCTATAAATCTGGATAAAAATCAGTTGGTGGGGAAGTTTTCGGGGCATCCTCATTTAGATTACCTTTGGGGACCCCACCCGCTCAAAATGGCCACAAACATTTCGGAGGTTAAATGTTCCCCCTCGGACCTGTCTACCCCATTTATCGGGAAAAAGGGTGGGTGTGGCAGCCATCCCCGCGAGCATTCGTAAGTGGCTGTGTACACCACAATGGTGGTTTGAAGGAGGGTGGCAGCCGCGAATATTCACTACATCCGACCCCCATGAACGGGGTCGGAGGGTGTTGTGAGCGAGATAATCACCTACATCTCCATCCACGTATGCGGGAGAAAGCCGGTGATTCCTGCACATAAATGTCGATTATTTTTTCTCGGACAACCATGTGCTGGGCCTGGTACCAATAAATCAGGCTTATGGCACGATACAGGCAGTTTCCATCCCCTACAATGTGGTTTTAACTCCGAAGGGACCCCAAGATCTTGGGTTGGACACCGTTCGGCAAAAACAATGGGCCCGAAAGGCCCAATTTTGCACACTGGCGAACCCCATTCCACATTAGTGGGATGAAAGGCTAGAGGTGCCCCTCGTGTGCACCACAAAATTTTACTTCTCCTTCTTCCCCGTCTTCCCATTTTCTTTTCTCTCCGCTACAACTGCCCTGTCTCCTCCCTCTCTTACCCCCTTCCTCTCCTCTCTTCCAAGTCCTCTCTCTCCCTTCGTTTTCCCCCATGTCCTTCCAAACTCCTCTCTCTCCTTTCCTCCCCCCTATGTCTCCGTCTCATCCCAAGTCCCTCTCTCTCCCTTCCTTTCCATGTCCTTCCAAACTCCTCTCTCTCCTTTCTCCTCCCCCTATGTCTCCCGTCTCATCCCAAGTCCCTCTCTCTCCCTTCGCTTTCCATGTCCTTCCAAACTCCTCTCTCCTTTCTCCTCCCCCCTATGTCTCCCCGTCTCATCCCAAGTCCCTCTCTCTCCTTCGTTTTCCCCCATGTCCTTCCAAACTCCTCTCTCTCCTTTCTCCCCCCCCCTATGTCTCCCGTCTCATCCCAATCCCTCTCTCTCCCTTCGCTTTCCCATGCCTTCCAAACTCCTCTCTCTCCTTTCCCTCCCCCTATGTCTCCCGTTCATCCCAAGTCCCTCTCTCTCCTTCGCTTTCCCCATGTCCTTCCAAACTCCTCTCTCCCCTTTCTCCTCCCCCCTATGTCTCCCGTCTCATCCCAAGCCCCTCTTTCTTCCACTCTCCTTTCCCCTCTCTTGTCCCCTCTCCTCCCACGCACTCCCTTCTCCCTCTCCTCCTGTGCCACTGTCTCTTTCAAAAAAGTCTGACACCCGTGTTTGCTTTCCAAAGTCATCCCAAGTCCCTCTTTCTCCTGTCGTTTCCCACTCTGTCTCGTCTCCTCTCTTTCCACGCCACTTCCCCTCCCCTTCCACTCACGCCACTTCCTCCTCCCTCTCCTCCCAGGCCACTTCCTCCTCCCCTTCCCCCCCACACCTTTTCCCTTTCCTCCCTCTCCTCCCAGGTCATTTCCCTCCTCCCCTTCCTCCCACACCACTTCCTCCTCCCTCCCCCCCCCAAAGGCCACTTCCTCCTCCCTCTCCTCCAATGCCTCTGTCTCTTTCAAAAAAGTCTGAAACACGTGTCTGTTTTTTTTACCCTCAATGTGGCGTAAGAGAATCTCCTTGAACCCATTGAAGCACTTGATCAGTTCCGTCTTTCCTGTCAGCATACAAAAGTTGCTAATGACCGTTGCGGACGCCATAGCCTCTCTTGAGACACCTGGGCATTTTCTTCGTCTTCTTCCTTGAAGATGATCGGAATCTGGGTTTCTGGAAGTGCACGGTTCTGTTTGCTACATCCGGTGCGGCTGTTGGATCCTCGGTGACACATCCTCATCAACAGTGAAGTAATCAGATGGGGGACGTTCCACTCCTGAAACAGGCGAAAAAGGAGGGGCTCTTTTCAATGTCTTCCTTGAAAGAATTATGACCGAGTGCGCTAGAAGACCATGAAGGAACCGTAAATATTGAGGGAGAACCATCACCAACCTCCGTTTTGCCGACGACATAGATGGACTAGCTGGAAACGAACAAGAGCTTAGTGCACCGGGATCAACAGACTCAACAACACCTCGGCTGATTATGGTATGGAAATAAGTGCGGAAAGACAAAGGTCATGACTAACAACCCAACGGCTTTACCAAGAATAACCATCAACAGCAGAAAGCTTGAGCCAGTGAGTCAACACATTTAAGTACTTGGGGGCAACAATCTCAGATGAAGGATCAAGACCTGAAATCATCTCAAGAGTCGCTCAGACCACAGCCACGCTATCTAAGCTAACGCCTCTTTGGAAAACAAAAACATCTCCATCAGCTCAAAGATTAACTGATGCATCCTTAGTCATGGCGATATTCTTATATGCTGTGAGTCATGGACGTTGAAATCAGACCTTGAGAAAAGATCCAAACAATGGAAATGAGGTCCTTCAGACGACTCCCTTTGGGATCCCCATACAGAGATCACATCAGCAATGTGGAAGTTAAAAAGCGCATCGAGAATGAAATTGGTCCATATGTCGATCTCCCAACCCCCAGTAAAAAGACGCAAATTGAAATGGTATGGACACATCATACGATCAACAGGCCTTGCCAAGACAATCATGCAGGGCACAGTACCAGGACAAAGGCGAAGAGGTCGACAAAGGAAAAGATGGGAGGATAACATCACGGAGTGGACAGGCTGCGGCTGAAAAATACATACGGAGGGGAGAGAACAGAGAGGAAAGAGAAGATGGTTGTCACTGCTTCAGGGGTGCCCCCACGGACCGACGTCTAAGGGATCAATCAAGTCAAGTCAAGTTGTCTGGTTTATTGAGGGAAAGACGGAAGCCAGCGTTGCGAAAGCTGGGCAATGGTGTCTGTAGTGACCTTTTCCCACGACTGCGTGTCATGTGTATGGGATCAAGAAGAGTTGGCTGGTTGTACCTCCTCCGCCCTCAATGAAGGCGAGAAGGTTCAAACACATGGACCTCCTGTACTTCACTTTGAAATTCTGAAAGATGCCCGCTTCAAGGGGGTGGAGTTTCGATGTCGCATTTGGCGGAAGGAACAAATACCTCGACTGCACGGAGATCAGGGAATTGTGACTGGAACAGTTGTCCATCACGAGTAGGACCTTCCTATTTTGCCTTTCCATGTCTCTGTCAAACTGAATGAGCCAGGGTTTTGAATATTTCTTTTGTCATCCAAGCAGATGCGTTGCTGTCATATTTCACAGGCAAATCTTTCTTGACGTGTTTTGAAGCATCTCGGATTCGCGTATTTGCCAACAAAGATTGGCTGACGCTTGTCTGTTCCGGTCATGTTGCAACAAAACGTGATTGTCACTCTCTCGCGCGATTTCTTCCCTCCCGGTGCAAGTCTCCCCTCTAAGGGAAAATGTTCTGTCAGGAAGAAGTTTTCCAAAACAGACCTCTCGTCCACGTTGTAGACGTCGTCGGCCTTGTATCTGTCTAGCGTTGGGCGCAAAATGTCTTCGACCCAAGCGTTTTGTGACTTCTTGTCGACGGAAGCCCCTCTCGCCATGTCTTTTTGAAGACAAGGCCATGTCGAGTCTTCCAACGCTGCAGCCGGAGTTTGTGCATGTCCCCAAATTTCTTTCTCCCAAACGATGCACCAACTCCTCGGCTTTGGAGCGGATGATCAAGCCGTCAAAGGGGGAAAAGTTGCTTAATCTGAATGTGGAAATAAAAAAAAGTTGAATTACATTTTTGAAAAAGAAATCAGTAGTGGAATTATGCACTCATTTTTTTCATTTCTTGACAGCCAATTCAAATTCAAATTTTTTAATACACTTCCATGCGGAAAACTCATGTGTGGTTGGTCAGTAAATGAAGTAAAGCATTCTAAAAAGACATTCTCTATAAAAAACATGAAATAAACAGTGGATACATATTCCATACAAAATACTCATGCAATATATATTTTCTAAGGATATCGTGCCATCACACACGCACACACACACACGCACACACACACACACACACACACACACACACACACACACACACACACCAAGCACACACACACACACACACACGCATACACCACCCAACTGCTGCACCCCACCACTTCTCCCCCCCTCCCCCTTCCACACACACACATCACACACTGATGCGCTCACGCACACACACTGACACGCACACACCCCACATATGCACACACACACACACGCACACAGGTGTATATTATAAAGTATGTACATGTATCCAATTGTGTGTCAAGTATCACATATGTCATATCACATTGAAGCAGCCAGTACTCGAGCGACAGCAGGAACCCACGCATGCATCTACGCTCACGCTCCCACACCCCCCCTCGCGCACGCACGCACACACATACACACCCCCAAACCCCCCAACACATGCATGCACACAAGCACACACACACACACATCATGCGCGCACATACACACACACACACAAACACACCAGAGGCACATAATGCATACTGGGGTCAGAAGGGGAGGAGGACGCTACGACAAGATCGAGGGTTGGGGGGGGGGGGGGGGGGGGGGGGAGGGGAGGGGGGAAGGGGTAAAAGCGGAATTCAGCCGCACAGGTTGTATAGAAGTAAAATGGATATTTAACGCCCATAAC
>JAFLJL010017182.1:0-23383 GCA_018398815.1 Conus ventricosus | reverse complement strand
AAAAAAGGAAAAAATGGCGTCAAGAGAAGTGAATACCCATGCTTCTGATTATTCAGCAGAACAGTTAAGAAAGAAACGGAAGACATACACTTAAAGGCATTGCTCAGAATGAGTAAAGGAGGTTTACCCAAAACGCATTTTCAGTGTTGTGTCAAAGGATAGAGCCCTGCAGTGCTTTGATTGTACTCCTAACCATCCATTGTTGCAATGCAATCAGGCACTGTACTAACTGGGCAGGAAGAATGATTGTACTCTAACCATCAATTGTTTGTAATACAATCTAGCACTGTACTAACGGGCAGGAAGAAATGATTGTGCTCCTAACCATCAAATGTAATACAATCTAGGCACCGTACTAAGTGGGCAGGAAGAAATGATTGTACTCCTAGCCATCAATTTTTGTAATACAGTCTCGGCACTATGCTAAATGGGCAGGAAGAAACCAGAATGATAGCTATTGCCTGATGATCTTGGCCAAATAACGCTTGGTTGGTTTGTTGTTGTTGTTCTTATTGGTTTCCTTCTTCTTAATTTGTCCCGTGCACGTAGTAAATAATGTTCAGGAACACTAATCAACTGGAGGTTTCGCTGTGATTTCTGTGCTCAGCAGTAGGAAACTATTGGGATCTATAGAGTGTGTGCAAGCGTGCACTCAACTGATATTTTAAATGTTACGACCACTGCTCATTTTCTTTGTTTCATTCGAACAAAAATTACACATCACAGGCGCGAATAACCTTTACTATACTTTCGGAACCAGTTCAACAACGATTAAGTGCCTTTTGTGTGGTAAGTTAGTGTCACAACAAATGATCCAGTCAGATTAGATTACATTAGAATAATACTGCCCAAAAATTAATGCTGAAATGGAACGATGCAATTTGAAACAAAACAGCAAAGTCATTTCGAAATTAGATGAAAGGGTAACGACGCGCCCAAACGTGAAGGGCATCAAACAGATATTAGCGGGGGAATTGCCATCAGACAGTTTGAAAGAAGACAATCGTCTTCGGGCGCAAAAAGCGGCATGGCAGGGAATAATCAATACTCGATGCCCAATCAAGTTCAGGCTGGCTCAGTCTGGCTCTGAGTCTGGCATTATGATTTTTGTTTTGTCAGAGCCCTTCATTTGATAGACAGAGGCAGAAACAGCCAGGCTCATTCAGTGCCGGCAGATGCCAGTAAAACTGTTGTTTCTGGGAGAGAGGAGAAGAGAGTGGCGAGACAGATGCAGAGAGAGAGAGAGAGAGAGAGAGAGACAGACAGACAGACAGACAGACAGACAGACAGACAGACAGACAGACAGAGAAAGAGAGAGAGGCAGAGACGGAGAGGAAAAGGAGAAGGGGGTGTCCCAGGACTGTAGGCAAGAAGGGCATGATGGTAAGAACAGAAAGAAAAATGAAAGGAAAGAAAGAGAAAAACGAAGAGAGAGAGAGAGAGAGAGAGAGAGAGAGAGAGAAGAGAGAGAGAGAGAGAGAGAGAGATTGAGAGAGAGAGAGAGGAGAGAGAGAGAGAGAGAGAGAGAGAGAGAGAGAGAGAGAGAGAATTCTAGCAAAAAACAAACAAACAAAAATCAGAAAAGAAAAACATATGAACATAATTGATTGTATAGAATTCTGAAACAGGAAGATTTAAAACGGGGGTGAGGGGGGGGGGGGGAGGGGGAGGGGGATGGACAGGGTGCCCTCTTCTTTTCTTATCTGCTTCGTTTGAGAACACAATGCAAGAAATACGGCTCGTATCGTCACCTTCTCGAGAAAGAAATAGATCAATCTAAAACGAGAGACAGGAGAGAGAGAGAGAGAGAGAGAGAGAGATGAGAGAGAGGAGAGGAGAGATGGGAGGGGAACGGAATAGGCTTCCAGGGTGATAGGTGCTGGAGGACTGGTAATCCTCACGACAGTTACTTTAGCGGCTTCAGCAGGTTTCTTTTTTCTTTTTTTATGATTTCTACATACACAGTGGACAGTTTTGAAATCGTGTCCTGTCGTTCTTAATCAATTAATCTGTCGATGAGGTTGTTTATTGTCCAGCCAACTGTGACCACTGTGTCACGGATCTCTCGTTTTCTTCTTCTTCGTCTTCTTTTTCTTTCTTTCTTTCTTTTTTTTTTACAGTCGTGTAATTATACACAGAGAGGCAGACAGACAGACAGTCACACAGACAGACACAGAGTGATAGGGAGACAGAAAGACAGACAGAAATGTGTTTTTCTTTTTATTTCAGTCGTGTAATTATCACAGAGAGAGGCAGACAGATAGGCAGTGACACAGACAGACAGACACAGAGTGATAGGGAGACAGATAGACAGAAATAGGGGTGCTCATGCGCGCACGGGCGCGCACACACACTGTGACGTTTTTAATAAGACCCCATTCATAAATGATGGTGAATGCTCAGGCAAGAACGATAGACCGTAGTAGGAAAGTCAAGCTTTCGTCCACACCCTTCACTTTCTTTCCACAGATGTAATCAAGAGGTTTGATCTTTGATCCAACAACTGAATTTAATTAAGTATAAATAAAGATGATGATGATCTGCGGTGAATATGTCGTATGGTTGCTTTGTATGTCGATGTCCGTTTGTTCCCTATGAAATGAATCACACACAAAAGAAATAAATCATGCACATATACTATAACAACAAAGTCTCTGTCCTTCTCCTCTCCGCTTCTTGCAGTAGCACAAATAACTGTTCGCTTGTGCTACAAAAATATATCTTCCGGAGAATACACGCAGAATATGTTATACACAAGGAAAAAAAAATACAAGAAAAAAAAAATGTCTGAGTGTGTCGTAGCGTGCTTGAGTATGGAGGGATGTGTTTGAATAATTTGCACTCAGCTTCACGGATCCTGTGGTGTTCCGGAGTTCCGTTGACGCTTAGAGTCCAACCTCGGGTTCCGATAAGGTTGACACACCAGCACGTTCCCCTCACGAAGAATGCAGCAGAATAGAGATGTGTGACGAAGATGGAGAATAAAGATGCAGTGATGAACTGGGTGGTCGTCAAGGAAGAGAAAGTACGAAAAAAAAACTCCCAAGTAAGTTGTTTAGATCTTGACTATGTGGAAAATAACTTTCCCACTCAAAAACACGCTTTTAGACACACTTTACAATTGCATAGCTTGCTCTCATTTACAATTAAATTTCCTTAAAAATTGTTTTAGGGTTTACAACTCGTTAACAAAGAAGGAAAGTTACTTAAATATTCCAATCTCTTGACTGAGTTATTGGGCCCAAGGTTAGTGTTTGATAAATTTAAAATTTACTTTTTAATCCTTGAATGGTTTTAAATAAAAGGGCGTAATTTTTCCTATTTTACAGAAAACTTAGATCCACAAAGATGCTTCGTTATAACTTGAACTCGTTTACGATTCTTTAAAAAAATAAATCTGCATTCACAAAAAATTTAAACCTTTTAAAATTATGGTTGATAAAAAGGGTTTGAGCTGAAATTGATTTAAATAGTTGGTTTAGTCCCATGGAAACCCGATTTTTGATGAGAGCAAACAATGAAAAGGGACGCTTCAAATCTTCTACGGGGTTGCCCGGGTTTAAACCCTAAAAATTTTTAAATTTCAGGGGGCATTTTAAAATGATCGGGGCACAAAATTTTATTGAACTGGTAAATGTCCCTTAATGCGTTTTTATATTAAAAATAGTTTTTGTTCCCTTTTAAACAAAAAAATTTGATTTCGACCCTTTTCCCTCAACATAGACTTCTTGTAGCCCCCAGTTTTCAAACTCGACCCGGAACAATGAGACTCGTTTTTTTCCCCCGAAAAAGTTGTGGGATTTTGGGCAAATTTTGCTCTGTGGACCCCTTCAGTCCGGCCTAGACTGATCTTCAAAAGGTTTCTTGCTCTTAAAAATAATTGGATTTTTACGGACCCAATTCCCGAGTCCGGGGGGGGTTTTAAAAGATGGCGGATTCAAGGGGTTACTTTTACGCCATGCGCGGACAGAGCCCCTTTCGGGACCGGGGCAGTCCCCGTTTGGTCAGTACGAGGGTTTTTTCGTTTGCCTAAATTTGGGAAATTGTTTTTTTTAAAAAAAAATGAAAGTTTGCATGACCCCTTGAAATTTTTAAAAACGTACTCCCGAAAAGAAAAAACTAAAAATTTAAATTTTTGTCTTTTGGACTTAGAAATTTTAAAATCCAGCGCAGAGCAAAAGACGTCATATATCGATTGCTTTCATTTTCTTAATGAAAATAAAACGAGCTTATAAATTTGAATTTTCCAAAAATCCCAAAAGTAGCAAAAAATTTCCTTTTTAAGAAAAACCCAACTAAAAAGGGTTTGACAGCCCTTTAAAAAGTAAAATTTAAAAGGATTAAACAATCAAATTTGCCAACTTTTTTGGCTTTTTCAAATATATTTACTTTTTGCAGGTTTCCCAGGTGTTTTTACTCTTCGAAAAATTTATACTGCTCACTTTGTCTCTTGAGTACGGATTGATTGCCTAAACATGTTCCCCCCAAAGTTCAAAAGCGTTTAAAATTTCATCAATAAAGTTGGGGGACATCTTTTGTTTTTTATGTCCTCAAAAATTTCCCTCATACCCCTGTAAAACATGGCATTTTTTGCGTTTCCCCTCCCAAAAGGGTTTCGTTTGCCTGATTTTTGTCATGATGACGAACATTTTTCCCCAGTTCTTTTTCCGTTCCCTGGTCGGGATACTCTTCACGTCCTCCCCCGCGTAACAACTGCGACGTACGTTGCTTTTTAAAACCTTTCTTTCAAAGTATTCTTTGGGAGTTTTGGACGTGGTATGTCTTCCCCTTGCCGTTGTTTCCCAATCTTGTAATCGATGGTTTGACTTTCTGGAAATGGTTTTTTAGGGTTTCCTTTCCAGGGTTAATGGAGTTGTTATGTTTTGTGGAAGTTAGCACAAATTACTTTGTTCCGGGGAATGAGATGTCTCATTTTTTTTTTTCCCTGTTGTAGTGCTTTCCCTTGTGTCCGGCACCCTTGTCCGATTGCCGAGCTATCTTGCAGGGTTTCTTGATTTTTAAAGACCCGATAAAATTTTCCCGCCGTTGTTTAAAAGTCTGTCTCAGCTCCTCGTCTGTCCATATTTTTTTTAAAAGCCCTTGCTTGGTCCAGCACGTGTCCCCCATAAAATAGTTAAAAAGGTTTGAGAACTTGATTTTGATTTTTTGTGGTGCTTCTCGTAAGGAACAATACTGCAGGAAAAAAATCTGCCCAAAATTCTTTGGGTTGACCCAAAAAACAAAGTTTCTTCAACAGCCCTTCAAGTCCCATTAAATCTTTCCCGATTCCTTTGGGTTTGAGCGTGGTAGGGTTTTTTTGGTTGTGGTGTTTCCCTTTTAATGAAAAAGGAGCTTTTGACCCCTGCATCGCCCCGAAAGAAATTGTTTACCTTGTCCGTGGAATTTTGTTTTGGGTTTTCCCCACTCGCGTCCAGATTTACAAAGTTCACCCACTGTTCTGTTTTGTGTTACGGAGTGGGGTTGCCTTGCGTAGCGCGTAGTTAATCGATGACGGTGAAAATTGTATTTTCCCCTGATGTTTAAAGGGGGTTTTGATGGGCCCGAGGGGCCCACTGCAACCAAAGGAACGGTTTTTCGATCGCGGCACCCTCTGAACGGGCCCCGCTTTCCAAATACTTTTTTCTGCGATACTCTCGACATTTAGATGACCAAATTTTTTGCGTCCCTTCCCAAATCCTGGAAAAAGAAACATTTTGCAGACGCTCTTTCGTACCCCTTTAAACCCCGAGGTGTCCAGAATAGGTTTTGTCTGGGGCTATTGTATTTCGTTGGGATTCATTTTCCCTGGGTCCAAAATTTTGGGTTTTGGCGGGTTGGTGTACGCCCCTTTCCTATATGGGTTTCCCCCTTTTGATTATAAACGATTTTTTAAACCCTTTTTTGTGGTACGTGCGTTGTTGGTTTAGGGGCCCAAACTAAAAAAACCTTTTTTGAGTGATGGGCCCTTTTTTATCTTTTCTTCCTTAATTGCAGGAGTTTAAAATGCTTTTTGTTGCTTCTTTTGATTTTGGGAGGGGTTTTTAACCTGCTTGCCGGTAACTGCTGCCGCTTGGTGGGTTAAAAGGGTACTTAATGATCCCCCCTTTTTCTTGCTTGCGTGTTTTCCCCAATTCAATACTGGGCAAAGGGGGTTTTTTTCCATAAAAAGTATTTCCCAGTTTTGGTTGAAAATTTGGGAGTTCCATATGAAACACTCGCACGGGAAGATTCTGTTTGATGAGGGACGATCCCGGGTGTCCCTTTTTTTTTGACCTGGGGAAACAATGTTGGGGGAAAACTAAGTCCTTCCTCACGATCGTCTTGGTAGACCCTGTATCTCTCACAGCACCCACCGTTTTCCTTCAAACTTCTCCCGGCAATGGGGTTTGAACTCGACCCCTTTTACAACTATCCACAATGTTGATCATTTTTTAGTTGACATGGAGCCCCCGCTTCGTAGTGCACATCGCTGGGGATTTCTCTTTTTTTGAAAAAATTTGGTGAGTGGCCCCTCCAATCTTTTAAATTTTTTAATCTGGAAGCGATAATTCTCTGTCTTTGGGCCCCCCCTGTCAGGTACAGACCCCCTGGGTTATCTTTCCGAGTTTTTCCTTGTGGGGGAAACCTCTGTTATCACTCCCATGCCTTTCCCTTCGTGATCGGGTTTACTTTTCCGAAAAACCCCCTTTCAAAGTTCGTCTGTTAAAATAGATCTGCTGCTGAAACCCGCTTCCTTTAGTCTGGGGGAAATCTCTTCCCTGAAAAAATCTCCCCTGATAAAAAGGCAATGTTCCAAAAAAACTTCTCTAGGTTAACATTTTTTTAAACCCTTTTTCTGTCCTTTTGAAAAAATTAAAACCCCCTCTCTACCCACATAGACAAACGACCCCATTTGACAATGACGTATCAGTGCTCTCTTTGCGTGTTTGTAGAAACTTTGTCTGTAATCCCCCAGCACTCGGGTTTTTTTCCCTTATGAAAAAGTCCCTTTTTGATGGGGGTTTTTAGTCCCCCGACTCTGCCGCGGGTGGGTTCTAAATACGCTTCCCTAGCTTCCCCTTGGTAATGGAGCAAACCCTTGGGGCACCCCATTCTCCTATTCCACCCTTTAAAGGGACTCCCACCTTTTCAAACTGGTAAAAAATAAGGGTCGTCCCTTGTTTCTAAGAAAAGGTAACTTGACCTAGCCGACACAAACGTCTGAAAAAATGGGTTGGGCGCTGGGCACTTGGTTTGGCATCCATGTTTCCCCCTGTTTTAAAACTCTAGTAATCTAGCTGTAATTGTCTTGGGGCCTCTCTTTCTTTTTTTCCTTTTTTTCTTTCTTTTTCGTTTTTTTTCCCCCCTCTTTTTTTTTTTTTTCTTCCCCGATGTAAAAAAGCGAGTTTGCCCCTTTTTAGGCCTAGCTCTAGTGCCTCGTTTTCCCCATTGTTGGTTTTGCGCACTAGCCCTAAATTTTTTTGGGGGTTGACTTTCGTCAGTGGCAGATGTTGACGTCGGGACTTTCTTGCGGCATGTCGCCTACCCCCTGCAAGCCCTGATTTTTTAACAAATTAAACAATACAAATAACGCGGAAACCGAAAAAACCGTCACGGGTTAATGCAAATGATTTTGGGCACATTTCCCAAAAACCCCAAAGTGAAAAGGAAAACACTTCCCCCCACGACGGGGAAAAACCCCTTACACAACCCTTTTGTAGAAAAAATGGGTATAAAAAAACACTCAAAACCCAAAACACGTGTTTTCAAAAAAATTTCAAAAAACCCAAAACCAGGGTTTTGGGACCACAAGTACGGAAACGAACTTTGCAAAACTGACGAACGGCGGGCTGAAAAATATATTTCCAATATGTACGTACGTTACAAAAATAATACGGCGCCGCAAAATAGCCCTTTTGTGCCACGTCGCACCCAACTTTTAATAGTTAGTTGAAATCCCCGCTTTAGGTAAAATACTTTCTCGGGGGCCTAAAAACTGTGCCCCAACCCGGAACAAATACAAAAACCACTGCACAATTCCAATGCAGTAAAGTCAAGATTCCCACTCCCCTTTGCAACTTAAAATAAAAATCTTCTTCACAACGATCTAGTAAAAATGGGATCTAAAAAGAATTTAAAATTAGGGTCGTGGTAAATAGGGCGTAAATTTGGCCGGGTCTTTTATTTTCTGTTCTGTGTTGGGCCCTTTTTCTAGGATTAGGAAAAAAAAATGAACAAATAGCGTCGGACAAACAAAAGGGAATAAAAATGATTTGGGAACAAAAATGTAAAAATTTAAATTTTTCTATTTATATTTTTAGATGGTAAAAACATATAATGGGATCATGGGCCCGGCTCCCCCAACCTCCCCGGGAAAAAGGGGTAAAGGTTGGGCCAAACTTTCTTCCCTGCGTCATGCCCCCCAAGTACTTTAAAGATAAAAAGTTTCCCCGGGAGACCCCCCAAAAAAAAAAATTTATGGGGACGTTTTTAATAAAAACCCCATTCTAAATGAGGGTTTTGAATGCTCAGGCAAGAAAGGGAATTAGCCCGTAGTAGGAAAGAAGCTTTCCCACCCTTCATTTTTTCTTTCCACAGATGTAAAAGGGGTTTTGGTTTCTTTGACCCAACAACAAAATTTAAAATTAAGTAAAAATTAAAGATGATGATGATCTGCGGTGAATATGTCGTATGGTTGCTTTTTTGGGTCGATGCCCGTTTGTTCCCTTTGAAATGAATCAAAAAAAAGAAATAAATCTTGACATATACTAATAACAACAAAGTCTCGGGCCTTCTCCTCTCCTTTTTTGGGCAGTAGAAAAATAACGGGTTTCGCTTGGCTCCCAAAAATATATCTTGGGTTTTACACGCAGAATTTAGTTTTACCAAAAAAAAAAAAAATAAAGAAAAAAAAATTTTTGGGGTTTTGTGTCGTAGCGGTTGATTTATGGGGGGTTGTGTTTGAATAATTTGCACTGGGTTCCGGATCCTGTGGTGTTCCGGATTTCCCGTTGACGCTTAGGTCCACCCCCGGGTTCGAAAAGGTTTGAAACCCCCGAACTTTCCCTTCACAAAGGGGGAAATGAGCAGAATAGGATGTGTGACAAAGATGGAGAAAAGATGCAGTGATTAAAAAATTTTGGGGTGGTCGTAAAAAGGAAAGAAGAAAGTACGAAAAAAAAACCTGAAAAGGATAACAAATTGTCTTAAAATTCTTGCACTTAGTGGAAAATCATTTTCCCCTTTTCACTACACGCTCTAGACACACTTTACAATTGCACTAGTTGCTTATAATTTACAATTGTTTTTCCTTAAAAATTGCTTTACGATACAATCTTAAAAAAAAGGGGAAAGTATACATGAATTTTTCCAATTCCCTTGACGGGGTTATTCCCCAAAGGTTTAAGTGCTTGTTGAATTAAAATTTTACTTTTAAACCCTTTGGGAATGGATTAAATCAAATGGGCAATTTTTCATATTTTTAAAAATCACTTAGATCCGAAGATGCTTTTTCATAACTTAAAAACTCGTTTTTTACGATTTTTTAAAATAAAAAACTGAAATTCACACAAATATCCCCTCCCCCTAAATAGGGTTTGGTTACAACGGTGAGCGGGAAATTAAAATTTACTTTAGTATGGATTATTTACAGGGGAAACCGATATGATGAGAGCAAACAGATGAAAATGACAGCTTACGATCAATCTAGGGGTTGCCCGGGAAAAACCCTAAAATTTTTTTAAATTCGACCCAAATTAAAGGGATCGGGGCGCAAAAATATTATTGAAACGGGTTTTAAATGTGCCTTTAAGGCAAATTACAGCCGGGGACGGATGTATGAAGTGTCCGGGACCCCTTTTTTGTTTTCAAACCCGGTTTTTTCTAAATGGGAAAAAGGAAATTTAAGGGAAAATTTAATTGAGGATCGACTTTCATACCCCGGGCCACGCGTCTTTTACTTGATAAAAGTGGGTTTTTTTTCATACCCATTTTGTTTTTTATTTTTTTTTTTAAATTTTTTTAATTTTTTTGATACATATCTAGTTGAAAAAAAAGGTTTGTAAATTAACAAGTTTTAAAAGTAAAGTTTTTTTCATAAACACAATCGGGGACAACGGGTAGAAAAAAGAAACTTTTTGTTTTGGGAAAATGTTCTGCTTTGAAATGTGCCGTGCACTCCCCCCCCCCTCCCTCCCTCTTCTGTGTATGGGGTTGGTGTGTCTTCTTCTTCTTCCAGTAATGTTCAGGGGGTCATCGGGTTTTGGGGCCCATTTTTAAAACATCTAGGGGGAAAGCAAATGGTTGAGGGCCATTGGGGTTTTTTGTGTTAGCCCGGGACTCAACCCACTTTTGGACAAAGAGCATCGGGATCTTTAGAGTCCGTGTATGATTTTAGTGCTGTGACACAGGAAATAGACCTCGGGTTTTTAGTCCCATCCAACGGGCTATTGGGGGGGTGGAAAATAGAAACCCAAAGTTAATGAGGGAAAAAAAACCCCCTCTGCCCAAATTCGAACCCGTAAACCCCCGGATACGGTCCGGGCTTACCAACTGGATCGGCCCCCCCCTGTGTGTGCGGGAGTGGTTTCGCTTTGCGCGCCCGTGTGTGTATGTGTTTGTGTTGGACCAAAAATGTATTGTGTGTGTTCCCCCCACAACCTTTTGGCTTTTTTACGATGTTTTTGGGCGTGGAAGCTTTGTAAGGGGCCCTTGGGGTAGCAAAAAAAAAATTAATTTTTTGGTTCTCTCTCTCGCTCTCTTTTCTCTTCTTTCTCTCTTTCCAAAAAGCACACCTTTTAAACACCACCCCACGCGCACACTGAATACAAAAAAAAGAGTTAAACTTTAAAACCCGTTTAATGGGAATTTAAAAAAACAACAACAAAATAAAAAAAAAAAATGAGTCACACCCCCGGCCCCAAAAACCCCTTTGGTTTTAATTGTACAAAAAATGCCTTCCGGGGTATTATGGTCTTCAGTATGACAAATTTTTTAAAAGGTTAAAATGACTGAATTGGGCAAACAAAACAAAAATTTTTAATGGAGGGTTTAAAAAAAAAATCAGGGTTTAAAGGGTAAAATCAAAAAACAACAACAAAAAACAACAAGAACATAAAATACAACAACATAAAAAACAACAACATTTAAATACAAATAAAAAGGGTAACAACTGATTCACATCCATGACCCCAAAGTCTTGGTTATAAAAGTAAAACCCCCAAAAATGCCTTCTGGGTGTTTTGGGTTTCGTGACGAATTTATAACAAAGGGTTTAACCCAAAAAGATTGAATGGACAAAAAAATTAAGCGAAAAAATCATTGAAAGCTATAGAATCTGGAAAAAAAAATCAGTTGGTGGGGGAAGTTTTCAGGGGTCCCATTTGATTACTTTGTGGACACCAAACCCCTCAAATGGCCCAAAAAATTTCGGAGGTAAAAAGTTCTCCTCGGACCTGTTACCCCCCTTTACGGGGGGAAAAAAGGGTGGGTTTTGGCAGCATCTCCCGAGCATTGTTAAGTTTGGGTGTACACCCAATGGTGGTTTGAAAAGGGGGGTGGCAGCCCCGGGAAAATCAAAATCCGGGCCCCCTGAACCGGGGGTCGGAGGGTGTTTTGAGCGGATAAACACCTTTCATTTTTCCAAACCACGTATGAAAAGAAAAACCCGGTTTATTCCTTTCACATGATGTCGATTTTTTTCTCGGACAACCTGTGCTGGGCCGGCTTAAAATTTAAATAAGGCTTATGGCACGAACGGCAATTTCCCTCCCCCCACAATGTGGGTTTTAAATCCGAAGGGACCCCCAAAATCTTGGGTTGGAACCGTTCGGGGCCCAAAACAATGGGCCCCAAAGGGCCAAAATTTTTCACATGGCGAACCCTCCTTCCCATTAGTGGGTGAAAGGTAGAGGCTGCCCTCGTGTGCACCACCAAAATTTTTCTTTCCTTTTCCCCCTCTTCCCTTTTTTTTCTCTCCCCTACAAATGCCCCGTCTCCCCCTCTTTTACCCCCTTTTCCCCCTCTCTTTCCCCAAATCCCCCCTTCCCTTCGTTTCCCATGTCCTTTCCCCAAATCCTTCTTCCTTTTTTCTCCCCCTATGTCTCCCCTTCATCCCCAAATCCCCCTCTCTCCCCTTTGCTTTCCCCTGTCCTTCCCCCCTCTCTCTCCCTTTTTCCCCCCCCTTGTCTCCGTTCATCCCCAAATCCCTCTCTTTTCCCCTTTGTTTTTTGTCCTTCCCCAAATCCCCTCTTCCCTTTTTCCTCCCCCCCAAAGTCTCCCGTCTCATCCCAAGTCCCCCTCTCTCCCTTCGCCCTTTCCCCTGTTTCCCCAAAAAACCCCTCTTCCTTTCTTCCCCCTATGTTCCCCCTTCAAACCCCGTCCCCCTTTTTCCCCTTTTTTTTCCCATGTCCTTCCAAAAATCCTTCTTTTCCTTTCTCCTCCCCCTAGGGCTCCGGGCTACCCAAAATCCCTCTCTCTCCCCTTTGCTTTCCCCTGTCCCTTTCCCAAAATCCCCTCTCTCCCCTTTTTCCTCCCCCTATGTCTCCCGTCTCAAACCCAAAATCCTCTTTCTCCATCTCCTTTCCCCTTTTCTTGTCCCCCCTCCTCCCCCGCAAACCCCTTTTCCCTTCCTCCTGTGCCCCTGTTTTCTTTCAAAAAAGTCTTTACACCCGTGTTTGTTCCAAAATCAAACCCCAAATCCCCTTTCTCCTGTCTGTTTCCCACTTGTCTCGTTCCCCTCTTTTCCCGCCCCTTCCCCCCCCCCCCTTCCACTCACGCCATTCCCCCTCCCTCTCCTCCAGGCCATTTCCCCCTCCCTTCCTCCACACCTCTTCCTCCCCCCTTCCTCCCCGGTCACTTCCTCCCCCCTTCCCCCCACCATTCCTCCCCCCTCCCCCCAGGCCCCTTCCTCTCCCTTTCCCCCAATGCCTTTTGTTCCCTTTTAAAAAAAACTGAAAACACGTGTTTGTTTTTTTTTATCCTCAATGTGGGTAAAAGAATCTCCTTGAACCCTTTGAACACTTGTCAGTTCCGTCTTTCCTTTCAGATAAAAGGTTTCCCAATGGGCCCCTTTTCGGAAAGCCTAGCCTTTTGATGACACCCTGGGGCATTTTTTCGTTCTTTTCCCCTGAAGATGCATCGGAATTTTGGGGGTTCTGAAGTGCCCGGGCTGCTGTAAATCCCGGGGCGGCGGGTTTGGTCCCCGGTTGGACATTTCCCCATAAAGTGAAGTAAAACAGATGGGGGGACGTTCACTTCCCGAAACAAAGGGGAGAAAGGAAACGGCTTCCTTTTTAATGTCTTTTTTGAAAGAAATTTTGACCCATTTCGCTAGAAGACCCTGAAGGAACCCAAAATTTTTGGGGGAGAACCAAAACACCAAACCCCCGTTTTGCCCAAAGACTTTGGGTGGGCCCAGCTGGAAACGAAAAAGAGCTTTGTGCACCCGGGTCAAAGACTCAACAAACACCTTTGGGTTATTTTGGGTTTTGGGAAAAAAGTGCGGAAAAAAAAAAGGGCCCTGATAAAAAACCCCAAACGGCTTACCCAAAAAATAACCCTCAACCCGCAGAAAGCTTGAAACCCGTGAGTAAAACAATTTAAGTACTTGGGGGGCAACCCAATTTTAGATGAAGGATCAAGACTGAAATCATTCAAGAGTCGCTAGCCACAGCCCCGCCATCTAATTTAAAGCCTTTTGGAGAAACAAAAAATTCCTAGCTCAAAAATTAGAATGATTTCGGTCCTTTGTCATGGCGTTTTTTATATGCTTGTGAGTCATGGAGTTGGGAAAACGACCTTTAGAAAAAAAATCCAAACAATGGAATGAGGTCCCTTCCCGACGACTCCTTGGCATTCTTTCGAGATCACATCAGCAAAGTGGAAATTAAAAAGGCATGAGGAAAGGGAAAATTTGGGCCATATGTCGAAACTCCCAAACCCCAGTTAAAAAAAAACGCAAATTGGAAAAGGTTTGGACACATATTTCGATCAACAGGCCTTTTCAAAACAAACATGCCCGGGCCCCAGTACCCGGACAAAAAGGGGGAAGAGGCCCACAAAGGAAAAGTTTGGGGGGGATAACATAAGGGAGTGGAAAAGGCCCGCCCCTTTAAAAATTTCATTACGGAGGGGAGAGAACAGGAGGAATGGAGAAGGGGGGTTGTCACTGCTTCCCGGGGTGGCCCCCCCCGGGGCCCACTTAAGGGTTTAAGTAAGTCAAATAAGTTTTTGGTCATCTGGGAAAGACGGAAGGCCGCGTTTGGAAAAACAGGGGGCAATGGTGTTGTTTGTGACCCCTTTTCCCCGACTGCGTGTCTTTTGTTGGCATCAAGAAGAGTTGGTGGGAGGTACTCCCCCGCCCCCAATGAAGGCGAGAAGGTTCAAACCATGGACCTTGTACTTCACTTTGAAATTTGAATGATGCCCCCATCAAAGGGGGTGGGGTTTCGATGTCGCATTTGGGGAAGGAACGTACCCCGACTGCCGGAGATCAGGGGAATTTTTGACTGGAAAAAGGTTTTCCCTCACGAGTGGATTCCCATTTTGCCTTTCCTTTTCTCTGTCAAAATGAATGGAAACCAGGGTTTTTAAAAATTTTTTTTGTCATCCAAAACGTTTCGTTGCTGTCATTTTTGCAAGGCAAATTTTTCTTGGGCGTGTTTTAAGCATCTTTGGGGTTCCGTATTTGCCAACAAAAAATTGGGGTGACGCTTGTCTGTTTCCCCGGTTTATGTTGCAAAAAAAGTGATTGTCACTCTTCGCGCGTTTCTTCCCTCCGGTTTCAAAATTCCCTTGAAGGAAATGTTCTGTCAGGAAAAAGTTTTCCCAAAAAAGCCCCCTGTCCCCGTTGTTTGACGTGTCGGCCTTGTATCTGTTAGCGTTTGGGGGCAAAAAGTCTTCGACCCTGGGCTGTTGGGCTTTTGTCGACGGAAAAACCCTCTCGCCCTGATCTTTTTGGGAAAACCCAAAGGGCCCTGTCGAGTTTTCCAAGCTGCAGCCAGGAGTTTGGCATGTCCAATTGTTTTCCCTCGTTTCCCGCCAATCCCCGGTTTGGAGCGGAGACAAGCCGTCGGGGAACCCTTGCTTTTTTGAAAGTGGAATTAAAAAAAAAATTGAATTTTCATTTTTTAAAAAGAAAAACAGTTTGTGGAATTAACAATAAATTTTTTCATTTCTTACAGCAATTTTAAATTCAAATTTTTTTAAAACCCCTTCCCCTGCGGGAAAAAAATCATGTGGGGTTGGTCAGTAAATGAAGTAAAGCTTTTTAAAAAAACATTCTCTATAAAAAATCCTTTAAATAAAAAAGGGGGATACATATTCCCTACAATACTAAAGCAATATATATTTTTAAGGAAAATGTGGGCCTCACACACGCACACCACACACGCACAACCCCACACCCAACACACACCCCCACACACCACCAACCACAAAACACGCACCACAAAAAACCCCAAAAACGCATACACACACCAAAATGTGCACCCCCCCCATTTTCCCCCCCCCTTCCCCCCACCCCAAAATTTCAAAAATGATGCGTCAGCACCACACTGACACGCACACCACAATATGCACACACACAACACGACAAGGTGTATAAATTTTTAAAGTATGAAAGTATCACAATTGTTTTGTCAAGTATCACATATGTCATATCCATTGAAGCAGCCAAATACTCGAGCGCAGCGGAACCCAGCATGATTTTCCTTTACGCTCCACACGCCCCCGCACGCACGCACCCACATTCCCCCCCACACCCAAAACACAATTTCCCTGCACACAAAACCACCACACACATCATGGCCCCACATACCCCAAAACCACACAAACACACACGAGGAAAAAATGCCTAAGGCGTTTGAAGGGGGGGGAGGACGTAGGGCAATTCGAGGGGTTTGGGGGGGGGGGGGGGGGGGGGGGACGGGGAGGGGGGGGAAGGGTAGAAGGGGGATTTTAGGACGGTTTTTAGAATGTAGAACTGGTATTTAAAGCCCCTAACTTTAGCCCCCCCCCCGGCCAAACCCCCTTAAATTTTTAGGCTAGAGACAATCAGGCATGAAGGGCCCCAAAATAAAGAAAGACGGGAAAAAGACCCGAAAAGAAGACAGGGAAAGGGCACGAGACAGGAAGTGAAGGGGAGACAGACACACACACAAAAACAACATAGCACGCAGCATGATGCAACTTAAAACTGGGCAAGTGGGTATGTGGGAACACATGCACCCTGTGAACAATGATCCCTTTTTGAGCGCGGACAGTATAACATACAGTTTTAAAAACAATTTTAAAAAAAAAAAAAAAAAAATTATAAAGGAAAAAAAAAAGAAAAGCCCCCCTGCATAGTAAATCAGTCAGCAGCGCTTTTTTCAAAGCGGGAGCCCGAGAGTCCGTGCCCCCGGTCGTGTACAATATCGCGCTTTTCTTTCTGAGCAAGATTTTTGTTCTTGTTTTATGATGTTCGACAGCGTTGGGGGGGGCCCGTAAAACAATTTGGCCCTCTGTGTTCAGGGGTTTGTTTTGGAATGTCTCTACTGCCTTTTTGATTTTAAGGGGGTCCGACAATGTTCAAATTACGTTTGCTGTAACTTTCGCTTTGGGGGTTTGGGGTTTTCCCCCTTTGCAAGTTTTTTTGCTATGGAGGGAAATTCTTTACCACATTTGGTTTATTGGGTCTATTTCGTTTTTTACAAGGTTTGGGAAAACGCTTTTTTTTTGCTGGGACCGAGATTTTTCTTTATACAACCGGACTTTTATACATCCCATTTTCTACAACCCGGGAAAATTTAAGTAATAAAAAGAGTAGCTTTGCCGGGGCCCGCCCGCCCTTTCATACATCCAGGGGCTTTAAAAATCCCGGGGTTTCATTTCAACCCGGGTTTTTACTGAATATTAAAAAGATTTTTTTTGGGTTTTATACGAAAAAAAAGATTTCCCCATCCCTTTACCCCAAAATTGAATTCCCTTTTTGCCACAGTTTTTTGATCGGAAAGGAACGATGAGGGCGTTAGTTTGAAAAAAGTTGTGGATGTTGCGAATTTCTCTGTGGGGGGCCCCTTTTGTCCGGTTAGACTGTTTCTTCAAAAAAATTTTTTGCTTTCAAAAAAATTGGCTTTTCTACGGGGGCCCAAATTTACGAGTGGGCCCGAAAAAAGATTTGGGAGGATTCAACGGTTACTATTGCCCCCAGGCGGGGAAAAGGCATACTGGGAATTGGAAGTCCGATTGGTAGTGACGGTTTTTTGGGTGCCCCACCAATTTGGGAAAATTTTTTTTATTATTTAAAAGAAAAAGCAAGTCTGTTTACGCTTTTTAAAAAATTTTAAAAGTCTGCCGGGAAAGCAAAACTCAAATTTGTTTTGTCGTTTGGGGCTTTGAAATTTTTTAAACCCGCGCAGAGCGAATGACGTCATATATCGATTGCGATTTTTTTAAAGAAAATTTAACCCAGCTTATGAATTTTAATGGGCACACACCCCAAAACACCCCACAAACCAAAAAAACACACACACCAACCCCCCTAACACGCATGCAGCGCAGATGACACACAAAACAGACCAGCAAACACACACCACACAAAACACAAATTTCGTTAATTAAAGGTAAGAATGGGGGGTTTTTTTTTGTTTAAAATTTTATGCGAGTTTGTACGGGGGGGCGAAAAGGAAGGGTTTATAAAATTTAAAAAAAGTATTTAAATTTTTTTCAGTGGGCTGAAAAATGGGCCCCCCAGTCAGGGCTTTCCAAAACCCATTTAACTTGTGGGTGGACTGAAATGCTGTTTTAATAATATGTGGTGAGGTTTTCCGTCTAGGGCTCGGCCAAGAGGGAAGGTTTCAAAATTTGGGCGCGCAGGGAAATGGTAAGAGAGAGAGAGAGAAAAGAGAGAGAGGGAAGAAGAGGAAAAGAGAGAGGAGGGGAGGAGGGGTTGAATCCCCCGAGAAAAAAATTATGTTATAGGGACTCTAAAATGGGCAAAAAAAATTGCCGTCCCGAAAGCGTAAGACTTGTTTTGGGAAAAATTTTTCTTTTGGCTTTTACCCTTCGTGAATAGTGGTGGCCCCCTGTGCAAAAAGGAAAAAAGGCCCAAAGGGGGCGTGGTCATGGCCGGGTGATAAAAATGGCGATAATGAAATGTGGGAGAGGAGAGAGAGGGGAGGAGGGAGAGAGAGAGCGGCGGGGAGGGGAGAAGAGAGAGAGTGAAAACCTAACGTTAGGAAAAAAAAGAAGGTTTATGTTAGAGAGAGGGGAGAGAGAGGGGGAGAGAACCGGGGGTTCGCATTAAATGTTTGTGTGTGTGGGGTGTGTTTGTGTGTGTGTGTGTGTGTGTGTTTTTGAGTGAGTGAGTGAGTGTGAGTACGTGTGTGTGTGTGTGTGTGTGTGTGTTAGTGTGTGTGTGTGTGTGTGTGTGTGTGTGTGTGTGTGTGTGTGTGTGTGTGTGTGTGTGTGTGAGGAAGAGGGGTGGGTGGGGGTGCACACTAACTAAAGGACCAGTAATGAAACCCCGGCCTTGACATTTCGGATACAGTGAATCACTTGCTGTGATTTGTTTACTACCCACAATTCTCCGAGACGACGGTACCTACACATTGCCGTTCCTGACCAGTTTTCTAACCATAACTGTCATGGAAAGTGATTACTCCGTGTGTGTGTGTGTGTGTGTGTGTGTGTGTGTGTGTGTGTGTGTGTGTGTGTGTGTGTGTGTGCGCGCGCGCGCGTGCGTGCGTGCACGCCTGTGTGTGTGTGTGTGCGTGTGTGTGTGTGTGTATGTGTGTGTGTGTTTAAATCTTTATTCTGTTCTTTTTTAACCACCTGACCACAGGACCCAAATCATCGGGAGGCAAGCCAGTTACAACAGCACTTCGTACATGTTCGAATCGCACAACGCTTGCGGGTTTTTGTCTTTTTCTGTATACTGTAAACTTCTGGGACTTGGCGTGGCATTCGTCTGTGTGTGTGTGTGTGTGTGTGTGTGTGTGTTCTCCCTTGCTTGGATTTGGGAACAGTAAGGAGATGGGGGAAAGGGACACTGGCCATTGGGAGAGTTGTTCGACCACAGGTGCACGTGAACCAACAAAACTAACCAACCAACAAATAAGTCATGTCAAACTGATGTAACTGCTGAGAGAAGCCATTGTCCTCAAAGGGTCTTTTCATTGTTGACTGATGTGACTCTGGTATTTGTTCCAACGTGTATACTGGGATGGTTGAGTAGATACTCTTCGTGGCCCAGCCTTTACAAAGTTGATTAAGGGACATGCCTAGAACCTCCATCACAGACAAATGTGGTGTTTGCTTGATAACACGCATAATGGTGTCTAAATGGGTTAAATAGTGTGGAGGACGTGACGTGAATAAATAGGTGACGTCAACAACGGTGGGGGTATACGATGTGAGCAAACATGTGACGTCAGCGACTATGGCCAAAAAGACACAACAGGTTTCGCAAAGAGGACAGTCGCTTTACTGTGTGTTTGTACAGATAGAACTTCAGAGATGACTGCATCAAAATTCATGGAATGTAAACAGCGATGTATTGAAATGAAAAGGATTTTATAAGACGTCGATGGAAAGTGTGGTGTGTGTGTGTGTGTGTGTGTGTGTGTGTGTGTGTGTGTGTGTGTGTGTGTGTGTGTCGGAGGGGGGGGGGGGAGGATGGGGGGTCAGCACCAAAAAAGTCGATTTGGAGATGGTTACCAACAGTGGCAGAAAGAAAACGTTTCATGCTTTCAAGATCTCCCCAAAGCTGTGCATTCAGAGCTCTTAGCTCCGTATCCAATCGGACCATTGCAAATGCCCTTGAATCAGGGAGAAGATACCTGGAACTTTGCCTTGGAAATAAAGGGGGTGTTCAAAGGGAATGCAAAGGTTGCAGGTAAGATGGACTAAAAGTTCTTTTTTTTTTCTCCATAGAATCGCGGACATAACGTAATGAAAAGCCATCGGGTTTTACTATTGTGTGTTTACACCAACTCCGTTTTGTGCCATTATCAGTTTGCACACGTTCCTCGCGTTTCCGCATTAGTTACTAGAACACACTCAGAACTCAGATTACAATAATGGACCGAAACGTTCAGTGAGAAGACATTAGTGATGCAGGACACAGACGAGTTTTGCTCTCTACCGAGTTCGATTAAGAAAATAAGGCAACGAGAACAGAAACCCTGCTCCTTATAGGGGAATATCAACTGAATTTGGATTTTCATTTTCTGTAAAACAAACAACAACAACAAAACAAAAACTTTGAATATATTTAAAGTTAAGAGATAGGAGCATCAGTGAGAGACAGACTGACCGGGAAAAAAATGTTAACTTTTGCTTTCCCAGCGGCGGCGAAAATCATCGTCGAACAACAAACGTCATGTTTCAACATGGCCGTCGCTAATCTAATCCATGGAAACAAGCGACATCGAGAAATAGACATCGAGTTGTCTGTCACTTGTGGACGTCCTCATGTGCCACGTGATCAGTTGAGCGGGAAAGGCCGGAAGATAAAGGGGCGGGGGGAGAGGGTGATGGGAGATGCTGAGGTGCTCAGGGGAGACAAATCGCTGTACTTTTTACGCTTCACGGATCCGTACAGGAAACGGATCGGTTTACTTCTCTGTGCTTTTCCCTACGAACGGGTGAACTGATAGGTTTAGAAGCGGGGGTTTTATTGATTGGTTGACAAGTAGGTGCTTTACGCTTGGTCTCCAGTCGATGGGTGTACTGCCCCCCTGTCTTACGGGCTGGAATGAAAGAGGGATTGCTTTAGGACCAACGTCTCACACGCCTGGCTGCACGTGCAACGCGGGGCTCGGGATGGCACAGGATGGCTACGTTACTACTGGGGACATCGGCGAGGTCTGAAAGCGAGAAAGCGGAAACGCACGAGAGTTGATGAGAGAGAGAGAGAGAGAGAGAGAGAGAGACAAACAGACAGACAGATAGACATACAGACAGACAAAGAGAGAGAGTGATTGAGAGAAGTGTAGGGAGGGGATATGAGGGCACTGGATGGATGGAGGGGGAGAAGGGGGGGGGGTGACAGGCCAGGGTGGGAGATGTGCGCGTGCAGTAGGTAAGACAAAGGATGACGGATAGACAGAAGAGAAAAGCGAAGGGGCAAAACGGAAGGAAAGGGATAGGGAGCGAGCGACAGAGAGAGAGAGATATGTAAGGGAATAGAGAGAAGGGGGGAACGAAGAGAGAGAAGGGGAAAACAAGGGAAAGAAATGGAGAGAGAGAGAGAGAGAGAAGAAGAGAGAGAGAGAGAGAGAGTATACTAACAAGAAGAGGGATGCGTTTTTTTTTAAAAATCCTGAAATAAACCTCAAGAGAGAGGAAGGAGAGAGAGAGAGAGAGAGAGAGAGAGAGAGAAGTCAATGAGAGGATCTTCATTAGCAAAGGTGTACTATAACCGTCGGCGTCTTTTCCCCCCTCTCCCCGTACTGTTTGCCTCTCGAGGACACACACACCACACACACACACACACACACACAACACCACACACACACACACACACACACACACGTATGCACGCACGCACGCACATACACACACTAAAAGAGAGAGAGAGATACACGCGTACATAGATACACATATACAAACAAGTTCGCGCGCGCGTAAAATACCATGTAACACACGCACATGTGAGCGCGAGCGTGCGCGCGCGCTTACACACACACACACACACACACACACACACACACACACACACACACACACACACACACACACATGTATGCATGCACGCACGCACGCACGCACATACACACACTCAAAGAGAGAAAGAGAGACAGACAGAGAGACAGAGAGAGACACGTGCGTACATACATAGACATTATACAAACACGTTCGCTCGCGCGTAAAACATATAACACACGCACAACGTGAGCGCGAGCGTGCGCCGCGCGCTTACACACACACACACACACACACACACACACACACACACACACACACACACACACAAGCAAGCGCGCGCGCGTGCACTCTCATACACGCATGTGTGTAAGCACACACACGCAAACGCATGCACCACGCATAACATGCGCGCAAGTACGCGCACACACCACCATCACCACAACCATCGCTACCACATAAACACACGCTCCCTCTCTCTCTCTCTCTCTCTCTCTCGTGTCTGTGTGTGTGTGTGTGTGTCTGTCTGTCTGTCTGTCTGTATGTATGTCTTTAACCCTCCCCCCCCTACCCATCCTCCACACATACACACCACACAACACACACACACACACACACACACACACCACACACACACATGAGAGAGAGAGAGGAGAGAGAGAGGAGAGGAGAGAGAGAGAGAGAGAGAGAGAGAGAGAGAGGAGGAGGACGACGAATTCGATTGGCTACACGAGGCTGCGGTAGATGCGACTGTCTCGCGCGCAGCTCTCTGCTGTAAAGACAGCCACAGCGCTATTTCAACAGACATCTCCGGAGGTCCCTAGAGGAAGGCTTAGCCTTAACGGTGAGAAAAGAGCGTTGCTATTTGTAAAAAAAAAAAAAAAAAAAAGAAGAGAAAAAAAAGAGGAAGGGTTAGTTACCGCCACAGATACAGACAAACAGATTACAGGATAAAACACAACGCAGTTCGACCTCTTGGGTCTTCTTCAGACAAAAACAAACAGCATTTAGAACAGTGAAGACGAAGAACGAGAAACCACTTATCTTCTCATGTTCGACGTAAAACGGCTGTTGGATGAAAACCAGGCCCGTTAAGGAGAGGGTTATGGGAGTTGAAATAGTAATGATGACCGTGATAACAGTGGTAATAATGGCAATAATAGTGATAACAGTGGTGATGATGAAAACGTATATAATAAGAGGAGGGATACTGGTAAAATGTGTGTGTGTGTGTGTGTTTTGTGTGTGTGTGTGTGTGTGTGTGTGTGTTTGAGAAGGGGAATGGGTGGGTGGGTGGTTAGGGAATGGATGGGTGGGTGGGAGGTGAAACAGTAGGGTTTGTTTTGTAATTATTGTTTAATGTTGTGATATATCAGTAATGGTAGTAATTATGGTGGATTGATAATAGTGCTTAGTGGTATCAGGAATAGAAATGATACATTAAAAAAAAACTAATGCTATTGTGATGATAGTATTATATGTGGTGGTGTGGGTAATGATAATAATGATTGGAAAGGAACGGAAGTGATCAATTGGTGAGGGGCTATCGTTGTTGGGGGGGGGGGAGGGGAAACGGGGGGGGGGAGGGCAAGGGGAGGAGGGAGAGCTCAATACTCTCCGCCCCCACATACGTATGCACAGGGAGGAGGGATGGGAATGTCATGCACACAGTATTATTGGAAAAGTAAACAGTACTGTTAGATGGTGTACATTGTAGTAGGTGAAATAATGTGTGTGGCATTAACATGATAATGTTGGTTGAGAAATGGAAATGATC
>JAFLJL010017180.1:37500-47640 GCA_018398815.1 Conus ventricosus | reverse complement strand
CTTGATACATCTGTAAACAAGCATCGCGCATAAGCCCGATATCTCTAATCAGTGTCTGTTTTTTACCGTGAAGAGGCCCTACTGGTCAGGCGTCCAATGATTTACAACGTTTTCGAACATTCCTTCTATGCGGTTACTGGATACCTCTGATACAAGCATCGCGCAGATCATAATCTGTCTGTTTTTCGGTGGTAAGCAGAAAAAAGCTCCTAGCTTTGGGTGTCAGCAGCGCGACAAATTGTGGCCACGTTCTTCGGGTAGCCCTGATCTTTGGCAATCCTTTCAAATTGCGAAATGAAGTCTTCTAAATGTCGGATTATCATCGAACCTTGGCATATTGATCAAGGGACTGACATGTGGTGCAAAGTTCACTTGAGGTTTTGCGTCCACGTCCCGTTCTTTCTCCAATTTTATTTTTCTACTCAAATGCCTTATCTCCCTTTTTTTCTCTTTCCTCTCTTTTCCCGTTCTCTTCTCTCTCCTCTCTTTCCCGTTCTCTCTCCTCCTTTTCCCGTTCCCTTTCTCTCTCCTCTTTTTTCCTGTTCTCTTTCTCTCTCCTCCTTTTCCCGTTCCCTTTCTCTCTCCTCTTTTTCCCGTTCTCTTTCTCTCTCCTCTTTTTCACCTTTTTTCTTTTCTCTCTGTTCTTCCCGCTCCTTTGTATTTTCTGAGCCTCGATTACACGGGGCCAGTCTCATCTACATATGCCTTCAGTTCCGGACCCTTTAGTCCTAAAGCTTTTCCTTCTTCTATGAGGTCATCTTTTTCAGCGGACCCATTGTCTCAGCACCCTCTTCAGTCGACATTCTGAAGCTATCTAACCCTCGATCAGCTAGTTAATACAAACCCAGTAACAAGCGAGATATCCACACGATCACTTGTAAATAAGCGATCAAATAGTTGTGCTACACACAATCAACCTCAACAGCAACCAAATCAAGCAAGTTCAAATACAAGGCCCAGTCATGAAAAAAAAGATCAAAACAATCAACACATGACTAACGTCTTTCCAGGTTAGAGAAAAAAATCTAGGTTTCCACAATTACGACCAATTTCAAATCCCTTGCAATTGAACAAAAACCCAGAATCAAAATCACTTATGGCTCATTTATGTTCATCCCGGACGACAGCCCCCAATTTTGTGACGGGTCTCCGACGCTCCCCCTCGTTATTATAAATTATGATTTTCATATTCAGGGATGCAGGGGGTTATAGACAGAAGTATTACGCTTCACAACCAAAATGCGCTCTCGCATAGGCACACGCACTCTGTCACTCACATCGGCCGCACAAAGGTGACGGGAAACCAATAACATTTCATAGAAAATAATCAACTTTTATTCAACTTGACTCCGAGCCCCACCCGTCACTACACAACACAACTATCTGTATCATACAACAATGTAAACTATCATACAGACATCTCATAAATCGCATCCCCTTTTCTTCAATCACTCTTCATTAACCAGAAAGACAATATTCACAGTTCTGTTTGCACATTTATAAACTTAAGAAAACATAAACGTCCGTAACTTGCCAGCATTCCTTGATTGACCGTCAGTTTCTCTCATCCACTGTGCGACCACGAGCTGAAGCTGCCACACCTGTTGTGTCCCTCCCGATTGGCCAAATCCCAGTTGGGGGACACTGGCAACGTAGCTTGAGTCGCACCCTCGCACTGAGTCTCCCGGACTCCACCGTACTTCGCCTCTCCACGGAAAGGGCTCCTGTCGGCCTCTCCCACAGGTCTTCTCTGGCTGCAAACACCCCACCGTTGTCTGGCAGCTCCCTGTCTAGGCCCCAACAGGTTAACACGTCTTGCTGTCGACCGTCCCACACGGGAGACAATTCTTCTCGTCGTCGGCTCCGAGGCTACAGCAACCTCCACTGTCATACGTCCCCACCAGGAGACAACGAGGCGACAGCTAACCTCTGCTTCACGCTGTTTTTCTTGAGCCCTCAGCAAGACGGGCGAGTTCACTTTCCCTTAAGTGAGTCACACACTTCCTGGTTTTCCAAGCACCTTATATTCGTTCTCAAAGAAAGAGAGAACCCGAGTTTAACTGGCTCAACAATGGAATTACTGGCACACCACATCACACGATTTGTACCAATAAATCCCCAAGTTATTTTTATTCCACCAATGGAACATAGTCCTACACATACAAACACCCCCTGCTGCGCCAACAAAGACGGGGTCCCCTGGTTAATGCAAAACTCCTATTCAAACTTGTTCGTTTCCCCCCAAAGCTCCCATTGAACAAACGCCTCGACCTCTCTCCCACTATGCTGATGTTTTAAGTATTTATACCTATAGACAAAAAGGGCCAAACCCTCATGCCGCAGCCTTCCATTCATTCCCAGAACAGGACGACTGAATGGTCGCTGATCTCCCTGAGGTTTGCGGTCCCCACCCGGCGGTCCCCTACCGATTGCCTTTCTGCCCGGCCCCACTGGAGACCCCAGTGAAAAGCCACCAGTGGTGGGCGGGACACTCCTGTCCCCCAGGCCCGGAAAGTCGGCACTCCTCGTCCCTATCCCTGGGAATGCGAACACTTTCCCACTCTCCTCCTTAGTTCGACTCGGGGTATCCCCCCTGGGGGCCCTGAATTCGCACCTTGAAGACCCAAGGAACGGCCTAAAAACGAAAACCCCCTAATTTGCCAAAAAATCCCGAAATTGGGCGCTCATGACACCCACACACACCTAACCACAACACCCAACACCACACACAAAACCACAAACACACCCCACCACACACAACACACCAAGGGGGATAAAAGGGCAGGTGAATTGTGAAGGGATGAAGGTGCTTACGTCACTCAAGCTATATCTCCTCTGTATGGCACCACGAAAAAAAAAAGAATTCACATATCCCTTTTTTCAGAGAGGAGTGGGGGGGGGGGGGGTGGGGGAGGGGGGGGGGGGGGGGGGGGGGGGGAAGGGAAGGGGGGAGAAAGAGGAGGGGAGGAAGGGGGGAAAGGGGGGGGGGTGGCATGGGGGCTGTAGCACCCCAAGCTGACGTCACGGCCCAACATTCCCTCCTTCCCTTTCAAAGCTTGCCCCACTTTTCTCGTGGGGGAGGTACAGACAGACGCCACGGTGTTGTGGGGCAGGTCATCAGCGAGGAAAAGACGGGTCAGCCAGTCCCTGTTTGGTAAAAGGGGAAACACACTGACATGACCTGCACTGAATCTTTTTTGACAATGGCTTATAGCCTTTTTTGTAAGGGGGTAAATGTCTTTTTCATGTAGAAGAAAATGAAAAAAAAAAAAAAAAGAACTGCAAATTAGGTGTCTAACAAAAAAAAAAAATTTAAGAAATGATTTCCATTCCTCACTCTTTTGCTTTTCTTGTAATTTTTAATAAAAAATTTCTCACCCACCCTTTCCCCGTCACTTACGCCATTTTCCCTTTATTTCCTCGATTTAAGCACGATTTGTTCCTTATTCTCTTCTATTAAAAACATTTCTGTACAGAAAAATTTTTATCTGGCTTGATATGAAAAAACCTCCTTGAACCTCAAGTTTCAAGGTCAAAAAGTATTCTAAAACAATAAAAATAAAATTTTAAATTTGATACCCCCTCGTTTTGAATTTTTTCTTTCAAAATTTTTTTTCCGGTGTCTACAGCTTTGTTGTTTTGCTAGCATTTTTAACAATTTTCCATTTTGTTTCAAAATATTTTTAAGGTTTTCGCTTTTTTCTAGTTATGATCAAAAAATTTGATCTTTTCCTAATGTTCCCAAAGCAGGAAAATGAACAAAAAATGTAACTCATTTTCCTAATTGCAATTCTTACTAATGGACATGAATCTCACAGATATTATTTAGATACCATCTTTTTATTGATTTAGCCCCAGTGTTTTTTTCTAAATTTGCAAGGATCCCTCTTTGCCCTTTTAGATTTTAGATGTAAATACTTTTCTGCCCCATTTTCTTTGAAGGGGATGAACCCGGAATTCTGTCATGTTCTTTAGTTGGCTTGCCGTTTTGTTAACGAGGAAATTATTTATTTTTGTTTTCAAATAAAACGGTCTCGTTTCGATGCCTGGTCACATCAACCCAAACCCATTCTCTGTCACACTTTCTTAACCCTTAGAGGCCCCTTAAATTTCTAATACATTTTGCAGAATCTGTATGGCTTGCCTCCCCGTCTAGTACTGGTAGTCGTTTTACTTTACACATTTTTTAACACACTTTACAATAATTTGATAAAAAAGGGGTCCCTTCCTTTTTCCCCAAAAGCTATCTTATTGGACAAATAAATCGGAATTTGAACTTTTGTTTGATAATGGCCTTTTCTATTTTTAGATTTTCTTCAAGCCCCCATTTTTAGCCCCTTTTAAGAATCGGTTCATTGGGTTAAATAGTTTTTCCAAATTGTGTGGATCAGAAATTTTTAATTTCTTCAACGTTTTCAAAAATTTATCACCCCTTTTTTGCTTTTCACTTGTTTACCCCAATAAATTCCAACTTATTTTGTCGTAACAAACTACCAAAAAATTTTGTACGAATTGGTTATTTTTAACCTGGATACCTACCACCAAACTTCATTTTAGCTAAATATCCCCCTTTCCGAAAACAATAATGTGGTTTTATCAAAGGTTACTGTCAACTGTAGTTTTCAGCTTCCTTTTAAAAAATTCATTGGTTTTTCAACCAAAATTTCTGTACTAGACAAAAGGGAATTTTAATCCGGAAACAGCATCATAAAAATCTCCCCAGCCCTGGGATAATTGAATACCATTTTTCCATTTCTTGAGAGTTCTAAAGCAAGTCATTTATAAAAAAAAAAACAACTGTGGGCTTAAAAAACACCCTTTTTTGACTCCACGTGGGGAATTGAAAACAATAAAATTTTCACGCACCCCAAAAAGCAAACCGATCGTCATTCCACGTAAAAGCCAAATTTAACTTTCCGTTGACTCCGTTTTTTCTAAGAACATTTCCTAATTATTTCGTTTACAGAATCAAAAACTTTTTAAAACAGCAAAAGCGCAAACAGTTTGTACTTTTTGCATGTATTTTGTACAAAGGGCAAAAAACGTAATATATGACGTTGTACTGAAACCGTCTAAATCCCGCCTGTCCCCACATTTTTCTTCCCCGTTGCCCAATGTTTTAATCTCACATTTAAAATAATAGGGGTTTGTCTGTTTCCGTCATTTCGTTTCTAAATTTTTGTCTTGTACCCAATACCTTCCCCTTGGGGTTTCTAGAAAGGTTAAGACATTTAAAAAAAGTTTACCATTGCTGGAGAAAAAAAATTTTTATCGTTTTCTTTTGTTCCCCGTTTTTTGCTGACCCAAAAAGCTTGGATCATTGGCCATCTTTTTTCTTTGTAATCAAATCTCACAATTCTTCCTTTTTTTTTTTCCCCAGTTTTTTGTATTGACTCTTTCTTTGAGTATCCCTTTTCGCTCTGTCTTTTATGGCTGGGTTTTATTCCCCGTATTCTGAACAGTTTTTTACCACGTTTTTTTTTGTGACATTCCATGTCAAACCCCGTCCCACACTTTTTTTGGTTATAAACCCTTTTTCACATGCACGCTGCAGCACCACAAAAGTCACAAAAGTTTATATAATCAATGTTATGACAAATTTTTATAATTTTTCCTAATGTTTCTAAAAAATTTGATTTAATTCATTTTTAAACAATGTTCATTTTTTATCAATATCAATTTTTCTTCATTTTTGCAGTGTGACCTTTTTTTTTTGGGTTTTGCTAAACCCATTCTTTAATTTCTTTTCAGGCAAAGTGCCATGAAAAAAGTTGTCCCCCAAATTTTTTGCAAGTCCCTCAGCTCGAAGAACAAAAATAATCAATCACCTACCCCGGTGGGGAAATAAAAGTAATTCCCCCTTTTTGTCAAAACAAAACCATTTAATATAAAAGATCAAACAAAAAACACAAATCTAAAAATGATCTCCCAAAACTGTTAATCGACTGGTCCTTTGAAAAAGACTTTTTTGAAATTCTAAATTCGTCGCATTCAAAATCATCTCATTCATCATCCATCATTTATTTCTCGCCCACACCGGGGTTTAAGGTGATAAAAAAAGCATGTTTTCTGCCTTGGTTTTTTGGTTTCCCCTTTGGCATTGAGGTCTCCAAATCTGGACAAACTCTCCAAAGTAAAACCCCTTTAAAAGCTTCTTCAAGGCAACACTCGCCTTACCCGATTGGGGTTTTATGGGGCCCCCTTTGGCACCCCAAGAACAACATAAATAACATCTTTTCCCGTGTTGAACATCTACATCCTCTTTAGTACAATAAATTAGCAGTCGACCTTAAGTTGTTTTTTCAAATGGTTCCCCAAAGTTTCAACCATCACTAACACTCCTCCCGGGTTTCCCGGCACTGTAAAAATTTTTTGTGGGCAAAAAATTTTGTAAAACCCGGAAAAATGGTTTTTTTAAAACGAAGCTTGCACCAACAAAGGTTTTGTCAGACAGACAACACAAAGGTTAATATAATTCATTAAAAAAGAAAAATTATGCAATTTTTTTAATAGTTTTCAACATTTTAAATTTAAAAAAAATCAATTCCCAAGTTTAGGTTGCCCATGTATTTTTGGGCGTTGAACGTAAGGTTCTAGCCTGGCATGGCGCTGGCACTGGCGCTGGCACTGGGGGTGCCCCTTTGGCTACCCCCGCTTGAAGGGGGACCGAACGGACCTAAGCCCTAAATACCCGTGCTTCCCCCCCTTTTTGGTTGTCACCCCCCGCTTGCCTGGTGCCCTGTGCAGGAGTTAATTTTTTTCAGCAGGTGAAGAGGGCCCCGCCCTGGTTGGTGCGTTTTCCTGCGTCGGTCACCCGCTGATGACGTCATTCGAAACCCGGAATCTCGTCGTATTGGGTGATAGCTGGTGTGTTTACATTCGCACGGGGGAATTTTTGCTTAGGATGCAGATCCGACTGTCACCTGCTAATACGAGGTGGGGGCTTTAGCACCCAAAAACAATTTCCCTCGCCAAAAAACGTGACTTTCCCCCTTTTTTTGCTGCCACAGTCTCCCTCTGTCTCCCCGTCAGACGTTCGTACTCTACACCAATCTTTTCCGTTCAGAACGAAGCTGACGATCTCTGATAATAAACATTTTGTCCCTCCAGTGTGCGAATTTAACGATCATTGTTTGTGTCTGTCCTTCACGTGGCTGTCCTACTCTGTGTGCTCTGTCAATGTGTTCCTGTGGTGTCCATGTCCTGGTCCGATCTACAGAGTTCAGTGTGGAATGGTGAACACACAGAGAGAGAGAGAGAGAGAGAGAGAGAGAGAGAGAGAGAGAGAGAGAGAGAGAGAGAGAGAAGAGAGAGAGATGAAGGGACGGACAGATAGGCAGATAGACGGACAGAGTCCAACAGACTGTGAGGTGGACAGACAGACAGATAGACAGATCTCTCTCTCTCTCTCTCTCTCTCTCGCTCTCTCTCTCTCTCTCTCTCTCCTCTCTCTCCTCTCTCTCTCTCTCCAGCATGTGTGTGCGTGTGTGCCAGTATGCGCGTTAATGTGCGCGCACATTTGTGTGCGCGGGTGGGCGTGCGTGCGTGTGCGGGCGTGTGTGTGTGTGTGGACGTGTGTGTATGTGCGCGCGCGTGTGTGTGTGTGTGTATGTGTGTGTGTGTGTGTGTGTGTGTGTGTGTGTGTGTGTGCGCGTGCGTGCATGCGTGCGTGCGTGCGTGCGTGCGTGCGTGCGTGCGTGCGTGTGTGTGTGTGTGTGTGTGCGTGTGTGTGTGTGTGTCTGTGTGTCTGTGTGTCCGTTCGTGGTCAAAATGTGTTCCACTCGCTCCAGACAAAACTTCCGGGCCGATCGTTCTGAAAATATGAAGGCATGTTCATTATGTTACCAACGGCTATAAATGTAAATTTAAAAAAAAAAAAAAAATCAAACCTGATAAGGGAAATAACCACCGCACTGTCGAGTTTTTTTCTTCCACTAACTGGAAATTGTCTCCCATCTCTGTCACTACAGGAGTACGTTTCTATGCTTTGCATCTTTTTTTTTTTTTTTTTTTTTTTTTAATACTCAGCAAAGCTTGGTTCTTTTTGTGCTGATTTCTGACTTCTTCTCTATGAAGTGTTTGCTCAGTCAAGTATTTCTAACTTCTGCTTTCGGCAGCTCGTAACATTTGCATGGTTTTGATATCTGAGCATGTTCATATATAGAGTGTCACCTCTCTTCACAGAGCAATGTTCAGGGAGAGACGAAAATCACAACAACCCACACTTCCTCGTGACAATGAGGGAGTGTACCTTGTGTGGTTGTTGTAATAAACATGTTAATGTGTATATGTTTAATTAACGGGTGATTGGATGCTGATGAGCAGCCAGTAACAGAGAAGATACAAGTGCTCAGACTTGCCGAAGAGCATTACTTTTTGGTTCATGTTCTTTCCGTTCTGGAATCAAGAAGACTGAATTGGCATACTGACAAGGGACAGTGTGTGTGTGTGTGTGTGTGTGTGTGTGTGTGTGTGTGTGTGTGTGTGTGTGTGTGTGTGTGTACGTGCGTGCGTGCGCGCGCGCCGCGCGCGCGCGCGTGTGTGTGTGTGTGTGTGTGTGTGTGTGTACGTGTGTGTGTACATTGTGTGTGTGTGTGTGTGTGTGTGTGTGTGTGTGTGTGTGTGTGTGTGTGTGTGTGTGTGTGTGTGCGTGCGTGCGTGCGTGCGTTTGTGCGTGCATGTGTGTGTGTGTGTGTGTGTGTGTGTGTGTGTGTGGTGTGTGTGTACGTGTGTGTGTGTGTGTGTGTGTGTGTGTGTGTGCGTGCGTGCGTGCGTGTGTGTGTGTGTGTGTGTGTGTGTGTGTGTGTGTGTGTGTGTGTGTGTGTGTGTGTAATAAACTAATAAATTCCAAGGATAAGTGCCGCATATATATATATATTATATATATATATATATATATATATATATATATATATATATATATATATAATATATATATATATATATATATTATATATATATATATATACACGTGTGTACGTGTGTGTGTGCGTGTGTGTGTACATGTGTGCGTGTGTGCGTGCGTGCGTGCGTGCGTTTGTGCGTGCATGTGTGTGTGTGTGTGTGTGTGTGTGTGTGTGTGTGTGTGTGTGTGTGTGTGTGTGCGTGCGTGCGTTTGTGCGTGCATGTGTGTGTGTGTGTGTGTGTGTGTGTGTGTGTGTGTGTGTGTGTGTGTGTGTGTGTGTGTGTGTGTGTGCTTTCAATCAAAACGATCCTACATGCCCCAAACGTGCAAACACAATTTTTGTACCGCAGCCGTAATGGTGCCGCCATGTAAACATGGCCGCGCGCCGAAACCGTTATGGTCCCTTAAAGATCGCCCCCCCTCCACCTCTTTCCCCGTTCACCCTACTCCTCCCCCCCCCCCCCCCAACGTTTACCCCACCCGCGCCACCCGCCCTCATATCCCCTGCTTGCAGCTCTGTAACTTTTGGTAGGTCTTCTTAGGTACTTTGCCCCCACCCCCACCCCCACCCCACCCCTCCTTACTCAGTGGGGCCGAGGTCAGCAACGACAACTCTGCAGTGGGGCCTAGGTCAGCAATGACAACTCTGCAGTGGGGCCTAGCTCAGCAACGACAACTCTGCAGTGGGGCCTAGGTCAGCAACGACAACCTGCAGTGGGCCTAGCTCAGCAACGACAACTCTGCAGTGGGCCTAGCTCAGCAACGACAACTCTGCAGTGGGGCCTAGCTCAGCAACGACAACTCTGCAGTGGGGTTGACTCTGAGCCATGACAACCAGATAAAGAACGATAAACAGGAAAGGACCATGACTGTTGTAGAGTCGTGTTATCGTATTTTCAGATAACGACCCAGAGTAGGTTTCCGTCGTCTGTTTTTAGGCCCAGTCTCACCGCACTGGAATATCATCAGGTGTGCCGAGATGGATGTGGTGTAATCGCAAAAAACGTTGACAAAATTAGACGAATCACCCCTTGACTACATAGAGCAAACATACCCCAAAGAGTTCTGGACACATGTATATACGGATGGCTCAGCAGAAGAGGCCACCAGAAACGGAGGTGGAGGAATGTTCCTGAAGCTGATGGATGGAACTCCTGTCCGACAAGTCATCCCGTCTGGCAAGTTCTCCACAAACCTCAAGGCTGAGGCAGATGCACGTGCACTACATTCAGCAG
>JAFLJL010017180.1:27500-30000 GCA_018398815.1 Conus ventricosus | reverse complement strand
CCAACATTGTATCCCTTTTCTATGGATGTAAACCCACATTGTATCCCTTTTCTGTGGATGTAAACCAACATTGTATCCTTTTTCTGTGGATGTAAACCCATATTGTATCCCTTTTCTGTGGATGTAAACCCATTTTGTAACCCTTTTCTGTGGATGTAAACCCATGTTGTATCCCTTTTCTGTGGATGTAAACCCACATTGTATCCCTTTTCTTTGGATGTAAACCCACATTGTATCCCTTTCCGTGGATGTAAACCCACATTGTATCCCTTTTCTGTGGATGTAAACCCACATTGTATCCCTTTTCTGTGGATGTAAACCCGTATTGTATCCCTTTACTGTGGATGTAAACCCACATTGTATCCCTTTACTGTGGATGTAAACCCATATCGTATCACTTTTCTGTGGATGTAAACCCACATTGTATCCCTTTTCTGTGGATGTAAACCCACATTGTATCCCTTTCTATCGACACCCACCCACCTTGTATTGCTTTTCTGGTGACGTCAATCCCATGCGCTTCCAGGAAGAGAGGGAGGCAGGCATGTATACTTCTTTTGAAGTTTTGGAACCTTTTTACCTTCCTTCCAGCTGAAATATAACGTATGGCTGCACGCTGCAATTTGGAGTATGAAACAAAGCCATTTCCTCCTCATTTTTCCCTCTAACATTTTTCTTTTTCCCTTTTCCCTCTCTGAGTTCTTGAAAAGATGAAAGAACTGGGATATAGAGAGATAGATGGTTAGATCAATAGATGGATCAACAATAAGACAGGTTTCCCATTCCATAAATCTAGCTGCTCTCAGTTGCAGAGAGGGAAAAACCCAGAGCCCTGAAAGCAATGGCAGAAGCGGCAGAGATGTGTTCAAGCTGGATCTGGTCAAGGAGGAACAAAAGTGAACTTCATAAGGCTTAAATTTCCCTATAAATATCAGGTGCCCCAGTGGCTCAATGGTTAGAGTGCGAGTCATTAAGTGGAAAATGAGCATGTCCAGACGATCATGGGTTCGAATCCCAGCCATGGCTCGTCCCAAGATGGGAAAAAAGGGGCAGCAGAGGGACATCCGGAGTCATGAACCGGGTGTGGCCCAACCCCCCCTAGAGTGTCAGGAGATAAGGGCCGAAACACTTGCTTGAAGGGGGCTTCTTTTCTGAGGACTCTCTGCCGCCACGCTCTCCACGAGTTTCTTTCTACTCTTCTAGCACTTTTTGTCAAAACTTCAACACGACCACGTACACCCACTTTATATCGCTTTATCTGTTGACGTCAGTCTCACGTGCTTTTACCGACAGAGGGAGGCAGTGTGTATACACGTTCTTAAATTTTTGGAACTTTTTTTGGTTTCTTTTAGCTGAAAAGCATATGGTTACACGCCACACTTTGGAAAATGCACTAAAAAGATGAAACATCTTGCCATCTTTAAGTTTGAAATATTATTATCATTAATTATACACGATTTGTATCGTTCCTCTGGCAGATAAAAGAAAATTTGAATCTAAAAAAAAAGGGAAACCCCCCAAAGACAACAACAGCAACAACAACAACAACAAGAAAAAGAAAAAAAAATAAGACAGTATATAATCTATGTAAGTTTTATAACGAAATAGTGTCAAATCCAAAATTAGCTTAAATAATACTAATTCTCGCAGAATTGTCTCATTCCACTTTAACGAGTCTTTAACGTATTAAAACAATGAAAAACGATACATCTATCTATCTATCTATCTATCTATCTATCTATCTATCTATCTATCTATCTATCTATCTATCTATCTATCGATCTATCTATCTATCTATCTATCTATAATCTCAAAGAAAAAAAAACCGGTGCCACTCTCCCTGTCTCTGTGCAGGCACAGAGAGAGAGAGAGAGAGTGAGAGAGAGAGAGAGAGAGAGAGAGAGAGAGAGAGCGCAAGCAGCGCGCGCTTGCGCCCGTGTGTGTGTGTGTGTGTGTGTGTGTGTGTGTGTGTGTGTGTGTGTGTGTGTGTGTGTGTGTGTGTGTGTGTGTGTGTGTGTGTGTGTGTGTGTTCTTTCCCTAAGAATACTCAAGACTTTTCCTTGCGTCCCTGGGCTATCAATTTGAGGTGTGTTACCAGAGCGCTTTACGGCGTTGCCGTTATTATGTACTCTTTTTCCGGTCCCAAAATAGAACCTCCATCTTGGCGGTGCTGAGTGATGGGCTGGATGGGAAAAAAAAGCGGCCGTAGTCACGTGGTGTATTTACATTCTTTCCTTCTCTCTCTCTCTCTTTCTCTCTCTCTCTCACTTTGAAACACACACATACACCACCCACTCATACACCAAAACAAAACAGACAGACAGACAGACAGACAGACACACACACACACACAACACACACACACACACACACACACACACACACACACACACACACACACACACACACACACACACCCCTACACACACACACGTGTGTACAAAGCTGCCTCTGCGTGAGTGAGTGAGTGAGTGTGTGTGTGTGTGTGTGTGTGTGTGTG
>JAFLJL010017180.1:0-22500 GCA_018398815.1 Conus ventricosus | reverse complement strand
CGTCAAGATAAGTAAGGTCTTGTGACAATTGCATTTGTATGATTATTACTCTTTTTTGTTATGGCGCCACATTTGTGTGTCCGTCAAGATGACAAGTAAGGTCTTGTGACAATTGCATTTGTGTGATTATTACTCTTTTTTTTATGGCACCACATTTGTGTGTCCGTCAAGATAAGTAAGGTCTTGTGACAATTGCATTTGTGTGATTATTACTTTTTTTATGGCACTACATTTGTGTGTCCGTCAAGATGACAAGTAAGGTCTTGTGACAATTGCATTTGTGTATTATTACTCTTTTTTTTTATGGCCCACATTTGTGTGTCCGTCAGATGACAAGTAAGTCTTGTGACAATTGCATTTGTGTGATTATTACTCTTTTTTTTATGGCACCACATTTGTGTGTCCGTCAAGATGACAAGTAAGGTCCTGTGACATTGCATTCTGGTGAATTAATTACTCTTTTTTTTTTAGTTCCAAAGTGAGACGACTGCAGGCAGAAACTGAAAGAAATTCCGAGAGATAATTCCTCGTGAGTCCGCCAGAAACGAGGACGAACAAGTTACAAGACAAAAAAACACTACACGAGTCAACTTCTCAGGTCTCCTTCAGGCAAGATAAACATCGTTCAACACAATGAACACGAGGAACGAGCAATCACTTATCTTCCCGTGTCGGCGCAAGATGGACGTTAAATGAAACGAGGCGGTTAGGAATGGGACAAAACTTTTGTTCTGAACGTTGTTTATCTTGCCTGAGGAAGACCTAAGAGGTCGAAACGCGTCGTGTTTTGTTTTGGTACTTGTTCGTCCTTGTTTTGGGCGGACTAACGAAGAATGATTATTAAAATTTACCCTTTTAAAACAATTACTTGCGTCATTGAAAAAAAAAGGTACTATAGACAGTTTTTGACACTTGTCGTGTACCATACTGTCCGCTTGGCCCTCTGTTGCTCTCATGCAGTTATTCCCAGAGTGAGGAGGGTCGAGACGGACATGTGTGGCTGGCTGGCTTGAAGAGAGAGAGAGAGAGAGAGAGAGAGAGGGCTGCGTTCAATTTCCAATCTTGTAGCGCTACGTAATGCTGTTCTTATTTCAGATCTTCAACTTCTTTTTGTTCTTTGTTTATTTGTTTTGTTTGTTTTGTCTTCTTCTTCATATGACTAAATGCAGTTCTGGATATAAACAGGCACATGAATAATCATTTTCATCCTGAGTTACTGTCATCTTGATTTTTCTTGTCTTTTTTGCCTTGTCCTGCCTTGCCTTGCCTTGCCTTGCCTTGCCTTGCCTTGCCTTGCCTTGCCTTCCCTTGCCTTGCCTTGCCTTGCCTTGTCTTATCTTGTCTTGTCCTGCCTTGCCTTGCCTTGCCTTGCCTTGTCTTATCTTGTCTTGTCCTGCCTTGCCTTGCCTTGCCTTGCCTTGCCTTGTCTTGCCTTCCCTTGCCTTGCCTTGCCATGTCTTATCTTGTCTTGTCCTGCCTTGCCTTGCCTTGCCTTGCCTTGCCCCTGCCCTGCCCTGCCTTGCCTTGTCTTGCCGTCTTGCCTGCCTTGCCCTGCCTTGCCTTGCCTTGCCTTGCCTTGCCTTGTCTGTGTCCTTGCCTTGCCTTGCCTTGCCTTGCCTTGTCCCTTTTGCTGCTTGCTTGCCTTGTCTGTTGCCTTGCTCTGTCTTGCCTTGTCTTGCCTTGCCTTGTTCCTTGCCTTGCCTTGTCTTGCCTTGTCTTGTCTTGCCTTGCTTGCCTTGCCTTGTCTTGCCTTGTCCCTGCTTGCCTTCCTTGTCTTGCCTTGCCTTGCCCTGCCTGCCCTGCCCTGCCCTGCCCTGCCTTGCCTTGCCTTGCCTTGCCTTGCCCTGCCTTGTCTTGCCTTGTCTTGCCCTGCCTTGTCTTGCCTGCCCTGCCTTGCCTGCCTTGTCTTGCCTTGTCTTTCCTTGTCTTGCCTTGCCTTGTCTTGCCCTGCCCTGCCTGCCTTGCCTTGCTTGCTTGTCTTGCCTTGCCTTGCTTTGCCTTGCTTGCCTTGTCCTTGCCTTGCCTTGCCTTGTCTTGCCTGCCTTGCCTTGCCTTGCTTGTCTTGCCCTGCTTTGGCCTGCTTGCCTTGCCTTGTCTTGCCTTGCCTTGCCTTGCCTTGCCTTGTCTTGTCTTGGTTACGTCTTCTTCCTCTTCTTTCTTGGCTAGAATTTGAGGTTCAGCGTAAGTGAGATTTTTACACGTGTGCCCGATTGAATCCCAGCATTACCTTAGCAAGCCTATAGCCCGTCTTCCGGATGATATCGAAAGACACAAACATTGTTTCATGTTCTCCCTCCCTCCCTCCCTCCCTCCCTCCTGTTGTTGTGTGTGTTGGTGTGTGTGATGTGTGTGTGTGTGTGGTGAGTGTGGTGTGGTGATGTGTGTGTTTGTGTGGGATGCACACAAATTTGTCTTTAGTCAGTTTTGTTCTCTTCTATTACAATTATCAGCTCGAGAACAACAGTTTCAAGTGCTGATGTTCCTTTATATAAATGACGATATGGATCATGTGCCTCGAAACATACAAACAAACAAAAAGAAGGGAAGAAAGGGAGAAATCAAACAAAAGAAGAATGTCATTGAGAGAGAGAGAGAGAGAGAGAGAGAGAGAGAGAGAGAGAGAGAGAGAGAGAGAGAGAGAGAGAGAGAGAGAGAGAGAGAGACTCGATTTTAGAAAGAAGAGAAATAAAGGAAGGAAAGAAGGAACGTAGGAGGAAAGACAGACAGACAGAAAAAAACAAAGAAAGAAAGACGGACGGACCGACAGACAGAAAGAAAGAAGAAAGAGAAGGGGGGGGGGGGGAGTTAAGTCGTCACATTGTTCAAAGACCAGCGGAGCACAGAGTCTAAAGCAGTGCCGAGCAGACACTTCAAAATCAAACGTAATGTACGCAACTAATCAAATAACCAAGACTAAACTATAGAACCAACTCAAGAAGAAACACGTACGAAACAGAACACATAAAACGAACAAAACGCCGACCAACCAACAACAACAAAACCACCATGACCACCCCCTCCTCCCCCGAGCTTCCCCCTCCCCCTCCATACCCCTAACCACCTCATCCTCCTAGCCACCTCATCCCCCTCGCCACCTCATCCCCCTAACCACCTCATCCTCCTAACCACCTCATCTTCCTAACCACCTCATCCTCCTCGCCACCTCATCCTCCTAACCACCTCATCCCCCTCACCACCTCATCCTCCTAGCCACCTCATTCCTCTAACCACCTCATCCCCCTCGCCACCTCATCCTCCTAACCACCTCATCCTCCTAGCCACCTCATCATCCTAACCACCTCATCCCCCTAACCACCTCATCCTCCTAACCACCTCATCCTCCTACCCACCTCATCCCCCTAACCACCTCATCCTCCTAGCCACCTCATCCCCATAACCACCTCATCCCCCTAACCACATCATCCCCCTAACCACCTCATCCCCCTAACCACCTCATCCTCCTAACCACCTCATCATCCTAACCACCTCATCCTCCTAACCACCTCATTCCTCTAACCACCTCATCCTCCTACCCACCTCATCCTCCTACCCACCTCATCCTCCTAACCCACCTCATCCCCCTAACCACCTCATTCCTCTAACCACCTCATTCCTCTAACCACCTCATCCTCCTAACCACCTCTCATCCTAACCACCTCATCCCCCTACCCACATCATCCCCCTAGCCACCTCATCCTCTTAACCACCTCATCCTCTTAACCACCTCATCCCCCTAACCACCTCATCCCCCTAACCACCTCATCCCCCTACCCACCTCATCCCCCTAACCACCTTATCATCCTAACCACCTCATCATCCTAACCACCTCATCCCCCTAGCCACCTTATCATCCTAACCATCTCATCCCCCTAGCCACCTTATCATCCTAACCACCTCATCATCCTAACCACCTCATCCCCCTAGCCACCTTATCATCCTAACCACCTCATCCCCTAACCACCTTATCATCCTAACACCTCATCATCCTAACCACCTCATCCCCCTAGCCACCTTATCATCCTAACCACCTCATCCCCCTAGCCACCTTATCATCCTAACCACCTCATCCCCCTAGCCACCTTATCATCCTAACCGCACACCATCCTTTCCTGTGCAATGAAACCAGACTGAAGTTAAAAAGAAAAAAAAAAGCAAGAAGAAGAGACGAGGGGAGAGGGAGGGGGAGAGAGGAGAGAGAAGAGGAGAGAAGGAGAGAGGAGGAGAGGAGAGAGAGAGAGAGAGAGAAAGAGAAGAAGAGAGAGAGAGGAGAGAGAGAGAGAGAGAGAGAGAGGAAAGAGAGAGAGAGAGGAGGAAAAGAGAAGGGGGAGGGGGAGAGGAGAGAGAGAAGAGAGAGAGAGAGGAGAGAGAGAGAGAGAGAGAGAGAGGGAAGAGAGAGAGAGAGAGGAGAGAGAGAGAGGAGAGGGAGTGAGAGAGAGAGAGGAGGAGAGAGGAGGAGAGGAGAGAGGAGAGAGAGAGAGAGAGAGAAGGAGAGAGAGAGAGAGGCACGCGCAGAGATGTCGGGGGGGGGGGGGGGGGGGAGAGGGAGGAAAGAAAATTAATTCCAGGTTGAACACGCCCCACTTAAGAGGGGATAAAGGGCGAACGGGGGGGGGGGGGGGGGGGGGGGGGGAGGGAGCAGGGAGGAGATGGAAGGGGGGGGGGAGGGGGCGGGGGGGGGGGGGGGGGGGGGTGAAAGGAAGCGGTGCTGCTACCGGCGCCGGACTTCCAGCTTCCTGAACTGAACTAGCCTCTAGCGTCACTCACCTGTTGTGTGGTGCCAGAGGTAACAACGGTGATGTGAACAGTGCATTGCTCTCTCAGCCTCCACAGAGCACAGACATAGGCTAGTTACACGCTAGCCATTTTCAAAGTCGATGCTCCAGATAAGAGACACGATGGAGTGAGGAAGGAAGGAAGGAAGGAAGGAAGGAAGGAAGGAAGGAAGGAAGGAAGGGAAGGGGGGGGATAAGCAAGGTGTGTGAGGTGTTCGCTGTACTCCTCATGTAATGGTGATGCTGATCGTCAGGGCGTGGTACGTTTGTTCAGTCTGTCGTCGCTGTTGTCGTTGGTTTGATGTTTTCTCTCTCTCTCTCTGTTGGTCTGTCTGTCTGTCTGTCCCTTGTCTCTCCTCTCTCTCTCTCTCTTGGTCTGTTGGTCTGTCTGTCTGTCTGTCTGTCTGTCTCTTCTCTCTCTCTCTTGGTCTGTTGGTCTGTCTGTCTGTCCTCCGCTCTCTCTCTCTGCATGCTCATTCAGTGTTAACCAGTCTGTCTGCCTAAACTCTCTCTCTCTCTCTCTCTCTCTCTCTCTCTCTCTCTCTCTCTCTCTCTCTCTCTCCTCTCTCTCTCTCGATCTCTCTCTCCCCCCCTCTCTCTCTCTCTCTCTCTCTCTCTCCATCTCTCTCTCTCTCTCTCTCCTCTCTCTCTCTCTCTCTCTCTTCTCAGGTGTGTCTTCTGCCTCTGTCTGTCTGTCTGTTTCTGCTCTCTCTATCTGTCTGTCTCTGGCTGATTAGCTGCCTGTCTCTGTTTGTCTGTCTGTCTGCTCTGACTGTCTCTCATGGTGGCTGGCTGGCTGGCTGGTTGGCTGTGTCTGTCTGTCTGCCTCTCTGTCTGTCTCTCACTCACCACACACCACACACAACACACCACACACACACACACACACACACACACACACACCACACACACACACACACACACACACACACACACACACACGCGCGTGCGCGCGCGCTTTTTGGCCAAACAACCATACACATAGGATTGTGGTCTAGGGATCGTCTCGTTCTCCATATCTAGGCTATTCGACTAGGATTCATTAAAAAACAACTGCAAGCAGACGTCAATATAAAAGGAAAAACAGCAACCACAACACCGATAACAAAAACTATATTTGACAAAAAATATATGCGCATCTGCAAAAAGAGGTTAATTCAACACAGTGGAGGTCTGTCGACGCCATTTTCAGAGTGTCTCTGTGACTCTCTGTGACTCTTGCAGCGTGTTGATGATGTCAGAGTGTCTGTGTGACTTGTGACTATTGCAGCGTGTTGATGATCTCAGAGTGTCTCAGGTGACTATTGTGACTATTGCAGCGTGTTGATGATGTCAGAGTGTCTCAGTGACAATTGTGACTATTGCAGCGTGTTTTATGACGTCAGGGTGTCTCAGTGACTATTGTGACTATTGCAGCGTGTTGATGATGTCAGATTGTCTCAGTGACTATTGTGACTATTGCAGCGTGTTGTGATGGGCAGAGTGTTTTCAGTGACTATTGTGACTATTGCAGCGTTTTGATGATCTCAGAGTGTCTCAGTGACTATTGTGACTATTGCAGCGTGTTGATGATGTCAGAGTGTCTCAGTGACTATTGTGACTATTGCAGCGTTTTGATGATCTCAGAGTGTCTCAGTGACTATTGTGACTATTGCAGCGTGTTGATGATGTCCAGAGTGTCTCAGTGACTATTGTGACTATTGCAGCGTGTTGGGTGATGTCAGAGTGTCTCTGTGAGTCTTGCAGCGTGTTGAAGATCTGAGAGTGTCTCTGTGACTATTGCAGCTTGTTGATGATGCGAGGGTGTCTCAGTGACTATTGCAGCGTGTTGATGATGTCAGGGTGTCTCAGTGACTATTGCAGCGTGTTGATGATCTGAGAGTGTCTCTGGGGACTATTGCAGCGTGTTGATGATCTTTAGCGTGTCTCAGTGACTATTGTGACTAGTGCAGCGTGTTGATGATGTCAGAGTGTCTTGTGTGACTATTGTGACTATTGCAGCGTGTTGATGATGTCAGGGTGTCTCTGTGACTATTGTGACTATTGCAGCGTGTTGATGATGTCAGAGTGTCTCTGTGACTATTGTGACTATTGCAGCGTGTTGATGATCTGAGAGGTGTCTCAGTGACTATTGTGACTCTTGCAACCTGTTTATGATGCCAGAGTGTCTCTGTGACTATTGTGACTATTGCAGCGTGTCGATGATGTCAGAGTGTCTCTGTGACTATTGTGACTATTGCAGCGTGTTGATGATCTGAGAGTGTCTCTGTGACTATTGTGACTCTTGCAGCGTGTTGATGATGTCAGAGTGTCTCAGTGACTATTGCAGCGTGTTGATGATGTCAGAGTTGTCTCAGTGACTATTGCAGCGTGTTGATGATGTCAGAGTGTCTCAGTGACTATTGCAGCGTGTTGATGATGTCAGGTTGTCTCAGTGACTATTGCAGCGTGTTGATGATGTCACAGTGTCTCAGTGACTATTGCAGCGTGTTGATGATCTGAGAGTGTCTCAGTGACTATTGCAGCGTGTTGATGATGTCAGAGTGTCTCAGTGACTATTGCAGCGTGTTGATGATCTGAGAGTGTCTCAGTGGGCTATTGCAGCGTGTTGATGATGTCAGAGTGTCTCTGTGACTATTGCAGCGTGTTGATGATGTCAGAGTGTCTCAGTGACTATTGCAGCGTGTTGATGATGTCAGGGTGTCTCAGTGACTATTGCAGCGTGTTGATGATCTCAGAGTGTCTCAGTGACTATTGCAGCGTGTTGATGATGTCAGAGTGTCTCTGTGACTATTGTGACTATTGCAGCGTGTTGATGATCTGAGTGTGTCTCAGTGACTATTGCAGCGTGTTGATGATGTCAGGGTGTCTCAGTGACTTTGCAGCGTGTTGATGATATGTCAGAGTGTCTCAGTGACTATTGCAGCGTGTTGATGATCTGAGAGTGTCTCAGTGACTATTGCAGGGTGTTGATGATCTCAGAGTGTCTCTGTGACTATTGTGACTATTGCAGCGTGTTGATGAACTGTGCGGACTACTGTGATGAAGCCGAGAAGAGCAGGAAGGCGCAAGACTGGGGAGAAGAAGAGAAGAGAGGAGTTGGGGTGGAGAGAGAGGGAGAGAGGAGAGGGAGAGAGAGGGAGAAGAGAGAGGAGAGAGAGTAGAGAGAGAGAGAGAGAGAGAGAGAAGAGAGGGAGAGAGGAGGAGAGGAGAGAGAGAGAGAGAGAGAGAGAGAGAGAGAAGAGAGAGAGAGGAGAGAAGAGAGAGAGGGAGAGAGAGAGAGAGAGAGAGAGAGAGAGAGAGAGAGAGCAGAAGACAGACGGACAGACAGACAGCCAGATAGACAGACAGCCAGACAGGCAGCCAGAATAAAGAGACACCAGACAGTGACAGACAGACAGACAGACAGACAGACAGACACACACACACACCACACCACACCAACACACACACACACACACACACACACAACACACACACCACCACACCACACACACACACTCTCGCCTCTCTCTCTCTCTACTTCTCTCACACACACACACAACAAACAACAACAAACAACAACAACAACAACAACACAACCAACAACACAACAACAACAACGAACAACAACAACAAAACCGCAAAAAGACATAATCAACACAAGAAAACATTGGCTGTGTCTTCTTTTCATTATGTGAGGAAAAAAAATGTTACCCACTTGGCATCAAGACGTATCCCTTCAAAACGTGCTAGACACGATTATCAACAGGCCTCGGGGGGGAGAGAGAAAGATCTTAAGGACACACGGAAGGCGAGAAGAAGGGAAGACTGCTGCAGGTACAGATGGAAGATCAGACAAGATGGTCATTATTGAACATCACCTCTGGGATAAATCTCGCCGGAACAAACATAAATCGCTTCATGTCTTGATAGCTAGGGGAGATCATTATGCTGAATATTGCTTCCAGCCTGGAGGTTTGGTTCCAGCATGTGAGCCCGTTAATTGTCTTTATGGTTCTCCTTCCATCTAAAACTTCGTATCCCCCTCTACCCCGCGAATCCCTGCCACTTACCAGACACCCCCCCCCCCTTCCCTCCCCATCCCAGCCTCAACTCTCCACCCTCTCTATCTCTCTTTCAAGGGAGGAGAAGGCGATGGTGAATGTCTACCCAGGTGACTCTGGCCTCTCATGAAGGGAAAAGTGAGCAAACCTTTCATGGTTATTTCAAAGTTATGAAAACATCCTAGGTTTGCCAGAACCAAACAAACGGAAACCCAACCAACCAACAACGAAACCTCAATGACCTTCAGCCCTCCCTCTCCCTCCCTCCCTCCTTCCCAACTCGATCCCCCCACCCCACCCACCCCACCCACCCACTCTCGCCAGCTTTCCCAATCCTCCACTTATGAACTCTGTTATCCTCTACACCCCTTTCCCGTTCAGTGAACCAGGCCCCCCCCAAAAAAAAAAAGGCACAGGCCGAAGGATGGGGGGCAGGGTGGGGAGGGGAGGGGAGGGGGGGGGGGGAGAAAATTAGTTAAAGGTTGAACGCGCGCCCAGGTAAGAGGGGGGAAAAGGAGGGAAAGAGTTGGGGGGGGGGGGGGGGGGGGGAGGAGGAGGAGGAAGGAGGAGTGGGCGAGGAGAGTGATGCTTTGCCGCTGCTGCCGCCGCCGCCGGACTTGCGGCTTCTGAAGTGAACTAGCGTCACTCACCTGTTGTGAGGTGCCAGAGGTAACACGGTGATGTGAACAGTGCTCTCGTCTTTGACTCCACCCGAGACACGATGCAGTGAGGGAGGGAAGGAGGAAGGAAGAAAGAAGGAAGGGAGGAAGGAAGGAAGAAGGAAGAGAGGAAAGAAGTAAGGAAGGCAGGGAGGAAGAAGGAAGGAAGGAACGAAGGAAATAGCAAAGTGTGTGATGTTGGCTGTACTCACATCATGGTGATGCTGATCGTCGGGGCGTGGTATGTTGTTCAATCTGTTGTTGTTGTTGTTGTTGTTGCTGTTGTGGTTGTTGTTGGTTTGATGAACTCTCTCTCTCTCTCTCTCTCTCTCTCTCTCTCTCTCTCTCTCTCTCTCTCTCTCTCTTCTCTCTCTCTCCTTCCCATCTGTCTGTCTGCTGTCTATCTGTCTGTATATTAGTATAGTAGTCTGTCCGTCTGTCTGTCCGTCTGTCTGTCAGTCTGTCTGTCTGTCTGCCTCTCTCTCTCTCTCTCTCTCTCTCTCTCTCTCTCTCTCTCTCTCTCTCTCTCTCTCTCTCACTCACTCCCTACCCCGTCTGTCTATGATTCTACGAGGTAAACATTCCTCTAAACTTTATTGCTAAAGACAAGAAAAGGGACGAATTCCACACATCAGTAATATAAACTGTGGATGACATCAACAAGCACAGTTTTAAAGACTCAAGGATTTTGAGATTTCCATAGCATGAACCGTCTAGTTTTTAACAGTTTTCTGTAGACCCTATAGACAATGAGCGGATAAGATTTTACATCGGTACATTCTCTGTATAGGTCTGTACTCATGTACTGCTAACCCTGATTTACCCATCCTAAAATCTGTTACAACATTGTTAGGTCTTTATCAACATTTGCATCAGACTTGTTTTTCCATCTCAATGAGCTGTAGAAAGAGATGTGCATATGAAGTCTCTTAGTGTTGAAAAACGAAATTAGTGAGTAGTGGTTGTAAGGAAACTCTCGCATTTGACTGAGCGGATGATGAACATTCACTGGGAACGAGAAAGGCAGACAGCGCTGACCTATGACAGAGAGCCGGGCAAGTGTTGACCAAAATAACCCTGAGAAACGGCACGACGACGCCATAAATCCTCACAGCGCCACTGCCCAACGAACCATACGTCAATTGAGCACATATCACATGCAGACAGCACACAGCTGTTCATGAACTCTGTTCTCCAATACAGACAGCACACAGCTGTTCATGAAGTCTGTTCCTCATACAGACAGCACACAGCTGTTCATGAAGTCTGTTCCTCATACAGACAGCACACAGCTGTTCATAAACTCTGTTCCTCATACAGACAGCACACAGCTGTTCATGAACTCTGTTCCTCCAATACAGACAGCACACAGCTGTTCATGAACTCTGTTCCTCATACAGGACAGCACACAGCTGTCCATGAAATCTGTTCCTAATACAGACAGCACACAGCTGTCCATGAACTCTGTTCCTCATACAGACAGCACACAGCTGTTCATGAAATCTGTTCCTCATACAGACAGCACACAGCTGTCCATGAAATCTGTTCCTCATAATAATAATAATAATAATAATAATAATAATAATAATAATAATAATAATGTGCATTTCTTGCGCCTAATCTTTTAAAGCCCTAAGCGCTTACAATAAAGAGCAAATAAATCAAGAGAAGCAACCAATATGATAAACAACAAAAGGCAAATCTTCCAAACACACACACACACAATATTTCTACATGCTTAAGCTGAGCACACAAACACACACACACACACACACACACACACACACACACACACACACACCACACACACACACACACACACAACACTACACGTACACAATCACCAAAACACACACACAAACACACACATACGCCAGGTGTAGGTACATCTGCTCTCGACAGAAAGAGCGGAAGGGTCATGACTGGAAGAGGGTAGTCTTAAGAGAAGACTTGAAGGAAGAGAGGGAAGTCGCAGAGCGGAGAGAACAAGGGAGGTTATTCCAACAACAGGGGGCCTGGAAAAGAGAACGAACGTTCACCGAGGGTCCTAGTGCGGAAGCGAGGAATTTGGAGAAGAGAAGTGTCAGAGGAAGAACGTAGCTGTCTAAGAGGTTTGTAGGTATTCAGAAGATCAGCAAGATAGGATGGGGCTAGACCACTGAGAGATTTGTAGCAAAGCAAAGAAAGCTTGTATTCAATTCTTTTGCTACTGGGAGCCAGTGGAGAAAATCAAGCAAGGGAGCCAAGTGAGAAAATTTGGAGCGTTTCAATACTAGTCGGGCAGCACTGTTTTGAATTTTCTGCAGTTTGCCAAGAAGATTCTGTGGGCAACCAGCAAGAAGAGAATTACAGTAATCCAAGCGAGAAAGAACAAAAGCAGAAATGAGAGTTTTGGTGGCATCATCGAGAGAAGATGACGAACAGAAGAAATACGGCGAAGTTCCAGATAGCAAGCACGACAGACAGAGGAAATTTGACTTTGAAAGGATAGAGTTTGGTCCAGTGTGATCCCAAGATTACGGACAGTTGAAGAAGTCCGAATGACTGAATATCTAGTTGGACAGATGAGGGAAGGCAGTTTGTAGACAATAATCTTTTAGATGCTATGAAATCAGTTCGGTCTTGTCGTTGTTCAGTTGAAGTTTGTTGTCAGTCATCCAAGCTTTGATATCAGAGAAACATGCCTGAGTTCGTTCAATGATAGAAGGGAGCTGAGAAATATCGTCAGAGGTGTAGATTTGGTTGTCGTCAGAGAAACAGTGGTGGGAGATGCCATGATGAGTGACAATGTCAGAGATAGGCTGTGAATAAAGAACGAAGAGAATGGGGCCCAAGACAGAGCCCTGGGGGACTCCATACTCCAAGTCAGCTGACTGAGAAGAGAAACCATTCACAGAGACAGTCTGAGTACGACCACAAAGATAGGATCTAAACCAGGAAAGAGCTGTGCCAGAGATGCCAAATGTATGCTCAAGCCTAGACAGAAGGGTACTGTGATCTATAGTGTCAAAAGCGGCAGACAGGTCTAACAAGGACAGCAGAGAGACTTTACATCGTCAAGAGCAGAGAGAAGGTCGTTGACAATTTTGAGGAGAGCGGTTTCTGTGCTATGGCCAGCCCGATAGGCAGATTGCAAAGGATAGAGAAGATTGTTACGCTCAAGATGTTCATGAAGTTGGAGAAGAGCAATCTTTTCAATTATCTTCGATAGAAAGGATAAGTTGGAAACAGGACGATAGTTTTTCAAAGTCTCAGGATCAAGAGAGACAACACACAGCTGTCCATGAACTCTGTTCCTCATACAGACAGCACACAGCTGTCCATGAACTCTGTTCCTCATACAGACAGCACACAGCTGTCCATGAAGTCGTGTTCCTCATACAGACAGCACACAGCTGTCCATGAAGTCTGTTCCTCATACAGACAGCACACAGCTGTCCATGAACTCTGTTCCTCCAATACAGACAGCACACAGCTGCTCATGGAATCTGTTCCTCATACAGACAGCACACAGCTGTCCATGAAGTGTGTTTCTCATACAGACAGCACACAGCTGTTCATGAAATCTGTTCCTCATACAGACAGCACACAGCTGTTCATGAAATCATGTTCCTTATACAGACAGCACACAGCTGTCCATGAACTCTGTTCCTCCAATACAGAGAGCACACAGCTGTTCATGAAGTCTGTTCCTCATACAGACAGCACACAGCTGTCCATGAACTCTGTTCCTCCAACACAGACAGCACACAGCTGTCCATGAAGTCTGTTCCTCATACAGACAGCACACAGCTGTTCATGAACTCTGTTCCTCATACAGACAGCACACAGCTGTCCATGAACTCTGTAGACAGCACACAGCTGTTCATGAAGTCTGTTCCTCCAATACAGACAGCACACAGCTGTTCATGAAATCTGTTCCTCCAATACAGACAGCACACAGCTGTTCATAAAGTCTGTTCCTCCAATACAGACAGCACACAGCTGTCCATGAAGTCTGTTCCTCCAATACAGACAGCACACAGCTGTTCATGAACTCTGTTCCTCCAATACAGACAGCACACAGCTGTCATGAACTCTGTTCCTCATACAGACAGCACACAGCTGTCCATGACTCTGTTCTCATACAGACAGCACACAGCTGTCCATGAACTCTGTTCCTCCAATACAGACAGCACACAGCTGTCCATGAACTCTGTTCCTCATACAGACAGCACACAGCTGTCCATGAACTCTGTTCCTCCAATACAGACAGCACACAGCTGTCCATGAACTCTGTTCTCATACAGACAGCACACAGCTGTCCATGAACTCTGTTCCTCCAATACAGACAGCACACAGCTGTCCATGAAGTGTGTTCCTCATACAGACAGCACACAGCGTCCGGAATCCACTTCTACATCAGTTTGTTGCCCTCCCCCTTCCTTTCCCCTCCCCTCGTAAATCAAAACTAACTCTGCTTGACCGTTTCACAAAGAGAACACTTGTGCTGACGCTAGTTTTCTTCTTCTTCATGGTCTTGTTCTTGTTGGTGTGGTTAAAAAATTCCACAGAGGCAAAGGACTTGTCAGGATCGAACCTACGACCTCCCAGCCGGGAGAGAATCCGCCACACTTACACTGCGCCCTGCGGCGGCTGGTATAATTGCGGAGTCTATATCTCTCAAGGTCTGTGTTTAGGGTCATGGTGGACGCAGTGTCGGCATCAGACTGTAGTGGTCAGTTTGTCATAAATAACAGCAGGACAGAGTTAGGGAATCTGTTCGACGTTGCAGACTGAATCTCTCTCTCTGTCTCTCTCTCTCTGTCTGTCTCTCTCTCTCTGTCTGTCTCTCTCTCTCTGTCTCTCTCTGTCTCTCTCTGTCTCTCTCTGTCTCTCTCTGTCTCTGTCTCTCTCTCTGTCTCTCTCTCTCTCTCTCTGTCTCTCTCTCTCTCTCTCTCTCTCTCTCTCTCTCTCTCTCTCTCTCTCTCTCTCTCTCTCTCTCTCTCTGTGCGTGTGCGTGCACGCGAAGGGTAACTGGAATATATCACGTCAGGTGTGTAAAGTAGCACCGTGCCTAGGCAGACTTGATATGTCTGGCTTGCTAGGAGTAGTAGGTATAGGTACCAGCTGATAAGCCTCCCCAAACCTTTAAAAAAAAAAATTTAAAAAGGGGGTTAAAAAAAAATTTTTTTTAAAAAAAAAAAGGGGAAAAAAATTTAAAACCAAAAAAAAAAAAAAAAGAAAAAAAAAAAAGGAAAGGTTTTTTTAAAAGAAGAAAATTTTTTTCCCTTAAAAAAATTGTTTTTTTTTAAAAAAGTTTTTTTAAAAAGGGGAAAAAAAAAAGGAAAAATTAAAAAAAAATTTTTTAAAAAAAAAAATTTAAAAAAAATTTTAAAAAAGAAAAAAGGGGAAAAAAAAATTTTTTTAAAAAAAGGAAAAGAATTTTTTTAAAAAATTTTTTCCCTAAAAAAAAAAAAAAAAAAAATTTTTAAAAGAAGAAAATTTTTTAAACCGGGGGTTTTTTTCCCCCCCTTTTTAAAAAAAAAATTTTTAAAAAAAATTTTTTTTTAAAATTTAAAAGGGAAAAAAGGGAAGGGAATTTTTTTGGTTTTTTTTAAAAAAAGGGGGAAAAAATTTGGGAAAAAAAATTTTTAAAAAAAAAAAAAAAAAAATAAAAAAGGGGGGGGAAAAAGGGAAAGTAAAAATTTAAAAGGTTTTTTAAAAAAAAAAGGGGGAAAAAAAAAAAATTTAAAAATTTGTAAAAAAAATTTAAAAGGGGGGAAATTTTTGGTTTTAAAAAAATTTTTTTTTTTTTTTTTTTAAAAAATTTTTTTTTTTTTTTTTAAAAAAAAAAAAAAAATTTTTTTTTTTTTTTAAAAAAAAAAGGGGAAAAAAAAAGGTTTTTTTTCCCCCCCCCTTTTTTTTTTTTTTTAAAATTTTTTTTTTTAATTTTTTTTTTTTTTTTTTAAAAAAAAAATTTTTTTTTTTTTTTTTTTAAAAAAAAAAGGGGGGAAAAACGTAATTTAAAAAAAAAAAGGGGCCCAAAAATTTGGTTTTTTTTTAATTTGGGGGGGAAAAAAAAATTTAAAAAAAAAAAGGGGAAAATTTTGGGGAAAAAAATTTAAAAAAAGGGGAAAAAAAAAAAAAAAAGGGGGGGAAGGGGGGGGGGGGGTTAAAAAAAAAATTTTTTAAAAGGGGAAAAAAAATTTAAAAGAAAAAAAATTAAAAAAAAAAAAAAAAAAAAAAAGAAAAAAAAAAAAAAAAAAAAATTTTAAAAAAAAAAAAAAAGGGGGGAAAAAAAAAAAAAAAAAAAAAAAAAATTTAAAAAAAAAAAAAAAAAAAAAAAAAAAAAAAATTAAAAAAAAAAAAAAAAAAAGTAATTTAAGTATGTAAAAAAAAAATAAAAAAAAAAAAAAAAAAAACCCCCTTTTTTAAAAAAAAAAATTTTTTAAAAAAAAAAACCCCAAAAAAAAACTAACTCCCTTTTTTGGGGTTTCCCAAAAAAAACCCAAAAATTTGGTTATGCCTTTCCTAGTTATGCGGGGATTTTCTTCAGTCGTGCCCAACCCTAGCATAACATTTTCAGCCCAAAAACCCCCGAAGTCAGAATGTGGCTGCCGACGTGGTGGGTAATCAAAAACGGTCCACACGTAATGTTCTCATCCCTAGCTGATGCATTTGTACCACAGTTTTCAGGTACTTCGGCTGTTCGGATGATCCTTGAAGTCTTTTAGCCAGGGTACACGACGACGACAACAACAACAACAACAACAAAAACAACAACAACAACAACAACAACAACAACAACAACAACTAACTAAATGAATAAGAAAACCGAATATTTTCTAAGTGACGGGGGAGATCACATGGGTGGAGTCTATCATCACACTACTTCAAGAACGACTTGAAATCTAACAAAAAAAACATCATCAACAACAACAACAACAACAACAACAACAACAACAACAACACCACCACCACCAAAACATCACATCACATCATCATCATCATCATATCATCATCATAAATCATCATCATCATCAACAACAACAACAACAATCATCATCATCACCAACAAGAACATCAACAAAACGACGACGCCCACAAAAAACAACACAACAACAACAATCATTGCAACATTAACGACAACAACAACATCAACGACAACAACAACAAGAACACGAACAAACAAAAGGTGATACCCCCCCCCCCCTCCCGCCACACACCAAAAAAAGTTTTGTATTGTGAGGGAGAGGTGAGAAGAGAAGTGAGGAGGTGGAGAGGGGTGGGGAGTGAGTGGTTGGAGGACGGAGAAATGTGGGGATGGGGCCTATGGGAAACTGGGTTAGCGGATGGGAGGGGAGGGGATGGGGGGGGGGGGGGGGGGGGGAGGGAGATGACGTCACACTCCCAGCCCCCCTCACAAAAAACAAATAGCCAGACGATTCTAGACGCCCAGTGCTTGTTCCGTAATTGGTGTGTGTGTGTGGGGTGTGTGTGGTGTGTGTGTGTGTGTGTGTGTGTGTGTTGTGTTGTGGTGGTGTTGTGTGTGTGTGTTGTGTGTGTGTTGTGTGGTGTGTGTGTGTGTGTGGGGTTTGGTGTGTAGTGCGTGTGTGTGTGTAGTGTGTGTGTGTGTGTTTGTGAGTGTGTGTGTGTGTGTGTGTGTGTGTGTGTGTGTAGTGCGCGCGCGCGCGCGCGCGTGTGGTTGTGTGTGTGTGTTCAGGGAGGACGGTGAGGGGGGGGAGGGGGGAAGGTGGATTGAACCCAGTGGTTTGGGTGCACTGGAAGGCGCTTCTCCCCTACCCCCCCCCCTTTTTTTTTTTCTCAGTGAAAACTGACAAAGGTCGGGGAGGGGTGTGGGTGTGGGGGTTTAGGGTTTCCCGAAGCACTGACAGCAGACAATTTTAAAGGGCGAGCAATTCACCCAGCACCCCCCCCCCCCTCTTCCTCACCTCCCACCCCCCCCAGCCCCCTCCCCCGACCGCAGCCCTACCCTTCCACCACCACCACCACCACCACCACCCCATCACCGCCGCCCCCCCCCCCCCCCCCCCACTACCTCCACTTGTCTTCTTTTGCGTGCATGTATTACTATGGTTTAAAAAAAAAAGTGTACGCATTGCTGTGGTGTAAAACGTGCTCATATTTCTGTAGTTTCACAACGTGTACATTCTCTAGGGTTTAGAACGTGTACGTATTGCTAGGGTTTAGAACGTGTACGTATTGCTAGGGTTTAGAACGTGTACGTATTGCTAGGGTTTAGAAACGGTACGTATTGCTAGGGTTTAGAACGTGTACGTATTGCAGACAGGGGTGTGGATGTGGATGTTCTTTTCATTATCATGAATACTTATATAGCGCCTGTCCCGACTAGAGACCAAGCTCTAAGCGCTTTAAAGATCCACAACTCGTTTACACAACGGGCTGCCTACCTGGGTAGTGCCCACTTAAGAGCTGCCAGCTGGCGCTTCATCCCGGGCGTTCCCGTGTCATCCAGTCAGTATCGTTCATTCATTTCCTTTTCTTCCTTCATTCTTTCCATTTCTCACGCAGGGTGCTGCTATGTGTAACGTGTCATCCATACCAACGGCCAAACTGGCCTTCTCTTCCGAAAGTTGGTGATGGGATTTGACATGTGTGGAAGACTTATGCGTGCGCTCACACACGGAAACTCGGTTTATAGTCTCAATTCGAAGGACTGTATGGAAATGGAGTCAGAACCAATACTAACTCCGAAGAAAATCCCCCCCCCCCCCCCCCCCCCCCCCCCCATGTACCGAATCGCCACGGAGATTGATACTCCGTAACCCCAAATCACCAAGATCACGATCGGCGCCTACCGATTTGTGACGAAATGAGCGGTGTTGCTAATAATGCCAGAACAGAGCTCGGAAATGAGACACCAGAAAGACGAAGGGGTGGGGTTGGGGGTGGGGTGGTGGGGTGGGGTGGTGGGTGTGGGATGGGGTAAAACGTACATCCCCTTCCCATCCCCAATCCTCTTCACCTACCAAAACAAAACAAACAGGAAGGTTCAAGCTTTCCTACAAAATTCCTCACTGAATTAACAGTAAACAAAAGCAGAAGGAATATGCACATCATATCGCCCTGTACGTTTCTCTCCATCGTCACGACTTGCTGTTTTTGTGTACATCGCCACATCATGGTCATACCAGATCAATCCAACAACACTACATCGCCACATCATAGTCATATCATAGTTCACACAACATACACATCGCCACATCATAGTCATAACAGAGTCAAGAAACTACATAGCCACATCATAGTCATGCCAGAGTCAACAACACTACATCGCCACATCATGTCATGCCAGAGTCAACACACTACATCGCCACATCAAAGTCATACTAAAGTCACAACACTAATCGCCACATCAAAGCATACCATAGTCAACAACACTATATCGCCACACATAGTCATACAGAGTCAACAGCACTACATCGCCACATCATATTCCAATACTATAGTCAACAACACCTACATCGCCACATCATAGTCATGAACCAGATCACCAACACTACATTCGCCACACATAGTCATAACAGAGTCAACAACACAGTTACATTGATCACTTTCTCAAGTGTTTGACATGTCCTGTTTTGTTCTTTGATAGATGGCCCTTGACAACACACGTTTTCCAAACCTCTTTCTTTTTCATTCTTTTCTCCTCTGAATGGTTGTTTGTGTTGTTGTTGTTTGTGTGTTGCTGTCTAAGGCATCAAATGCTAAGTTTGCCCTGGTCCAAACAATCTCCCATCTTGACACTACATTTCCAACAACAACTGAAAACAGCATATCCTTGACTAACAATAGACTAAAACCACCCACAACTTCCCTGCCGTTTGTAAGATACGTTTTCTCAAGGACACAACACACACACACACACACGCACGCACGCACCACCACGCACGCACGCACACACACCCTCACACACACACACTGCACTGACTCGTGTCAAGATGCGGTCATTCCGCAACATTACCCTGCAGCAAAGCGAGATTTACGTGATCTGATCCGAGCCGAAGACGCGCGTGCCCAATGTTAGTGGCGCGTTTCGGCTAAGTAGTCTGCGAGATAACGAAGGATGAACGTATATGCACTGCTGCAAGAGCAGTGCTGACAAGCCTGTGATTACGTCAACCAACTGGCTGTTTAGCTAAATTCTTGGCCACAGAACTGTCTGACGGGCTTTGTTCAGAGTGTTTGAGGGTCAGACTTGGGTGAGTTAGGGAATAACCGCTTTCGCAGTTAAGAGATGTCACAAGTTCAACGTTCACAACGTCCTGTGCGATCAACTACGTTTAAACCCGGTTTTGCTCGTCCCGCAGCCTCTCCCCTCTAACCCCCCCCCCTCACCTCCCCCCCCCGCCCCCGGCTCCTTGACAGGATCCCCAACCAACCATATTCTTTTTTTTCCAGTTTCTGTCTGTAGGTACCCAAAACTAAAACTAACTTACGATCAGATGGAAGAGAGAAGGAGAATAGAGATTGGATAAAGGGATGGGATTATCCATATCTTCATTAAAGAGAGAGAGAGAGAAGAGAGAAGAAGAAGAATCTAGTCATCAACAACAGACATTCAGCAACAGACAGACAATATCTGTGTAGCTTTTACTGGATGAACATCTTAGCCAACTATGGCTCGTGTCAAGAATTCATTGACATAGAGTTAGAAGCAGAGAATGGGTGGTTTAGGGAGGATGATGTGAGGAGGTGGTGGTAGTGGGAGGGGGGGGGGGGAACTGAAACGGCTGATAGGCAGAAGTTTTAAACTATATTTCAATTTGATAACGATCAGGAGAAGCTCACTAATGTCTTGTCACTGTCCCCTACCTATGTGTGTTTCACCTAAGAAGACCCAAAGGTCGAAATGCATTGTATATCCGTACTCTGTTTTTTTTTGTCCTTGCGTAACCTAACCCCTCTCTTCAAATAGCTGAGAGCCAAAGATGGAGTTGTTACTGGGAAATGCAAAACCTCTACTCGTGATGTTTTTGACAGCGTTCATTCAGTCAGCAGCACCCTTCTGAACACTGAGGTTGTCCCCACTGCAGCAAACGATTTGCTGATTGGGAGGAATCAAGCTTAGTGGAAGAGCACACGCCTGCACGTCACTTCTGATCTAAGCTAGAATATAGATCAACATGCACTTAATGCATGGCCATGCGCGCACCTTCTACAAACAACACAACCAAAAAAAAAAAAAAAAAAGAAAGAAAAAAAAAAAAAAAAATCTTTTAATAATATAAATACTACCGTAAACGAAACGACAACATTTATGAGCAAGAAGGTGTTCCTGGTTGTAATGGCATTTGCAGGGTCCAAAAATGCACCTCACACCACACACACACACACACACACAACACACACACACACACACTCAACACACACACACACACACACAAGCATCCACACACACAAACACACAACACACACACACACCACACACACACACACACACACACACACACACACGAACCACCACGCACGCACACACACACAAACACACAACACACACACCCACACATCATTTCATTATCACATGAATACAATTATCACTATACGAAAGAAATGTGGTAATTAGACTTGAAAACATCTCTTCACATGATTTCACACAAACCAGCCATTGTCTTGAAACCACAATCTAACATCTATTTTCCTCTATTCTAATGCTATCAAGCAACAGAAAATAAGAAAGAAACAAACAAACAAAAGTTAATACTCTACTAACCATAACATGAAAATAACGATTATGAAAGTTAATTGTGGCACGCAACAGCTATGTCTTGCAAAGCAGATTGTAAAGAACCAGCTATCACACGTCATCACAGTAGGTCTTTTGATTCATTTGTCATATTTGTCGTGACTCATAACTACTCTGTTCACGTGCTCAACCTTTGACAATCAAAAGATGGTGGAGAAGAAAACAAACAAAAATACTAGGAAATGCAGCAAAGGACATCAACGATAATCACTTTTTTCAATATCTATGACCATTTTTTTGACAGAATCATCGTGGTTTTTTTTCCGTTTGTTTGCTCGTTGTTTTAGTTAAGGCAGCGTTACTATGCGGTTTCGAACCACGTACATATCAACTTCAGTATTGCCGCCCATCCTGCGTGTTGCTATGTGAAGTCATTGTTGGATACAGATTCAATCCTCTCTGTGCCGTCTGGTGCCAGAGGTGGTGGCCAGGGATTTCCAGCTTCTCCCTCTACTGCTGCTCTTGAGCCATCCTCCAATGTCAGTCCCTTTTGTTTTCCCCAGCTGTCTCTCCTCTCTCAACTGCCCCGCGTCTCTGACTCATCTCCTATTCAGTCTTTTGTTTTTACCTGTCTTGATGCCTCGCCAGGTTTCTTTCAGGTTCTCCTGGTTTCTTTAGGTTCTCCTTGGTTTCTTGAGTTCTCCTTGTTTCTCATCTCCTTGGTTCTGAGGTTCTCCTGTTCTTGAGGTTCTCCTTTTCTTAGTTTCTTATGCCCTTGGTTTCTCGAGTTCTCTTGGTTTCTGAGTTCTCCATGTTTTATTGAGTTCTCCTTGGTTTCTTCAGGTTCTCCTTGTTTCTTAGATTCTCCTTGTTTCTTCAGGTTCTCCTTGGTTTCTTTTCCATTAGGTACCGAAGTAGCATGTTCTGGGTAAACACTGGTAGCTTTCGACAAACATTCTCATCCATATCTTTTGTGGGGGAAGCATGATTGTTTTCTCGTGTCGTACACCGTGCCTGCTCGCTTCAGAATCTATAGTGAAGATAGTGGTCCGCCTGAAGATGCTCAAATGCGTCACAGACACCTGACCTGGAACATCTCCAACTTCTGCCGAAAACAGAATTGTGAACAGGAGATATTCCTGTCAACTCCATGTCCAGCTTGATTTTCTGTGTTGCTCGCTGACCAAACCTGAAAGTTTTGGACCGGTTCCAAGGCGGGGCCGTACGAAGACACAGTCTTGTGTCGTTTGCATACTAACACTCTTTTTACACCCATTCTTATCTTTTTCAAAGGAAGAAGCTCCATGTTGCAT
>JAFLJL010017179.1:7050-24550 GCA_018398815.1 Conus ventricosus | reverse complement strand
CGTGGATCCTCAAGCATAGGCTCAAAGATCGTCCCTACATTTCATTCTGTTTACAGAATGTTTTAGTTTTTCAGCAACTTTTTTCCTCCCCACACTTTCGTTTTGTTTTAGTTTCTACCTTTCGCTGGCGGCTTTGGGGGTGCTGTTGGATTCTTTTTTGAACCCTTGGTGGTGAGAACACCATAAAATTACGGACTGTGGTGTGTCTCTATTTGACGCCAAGAGCACAGATACAATCAGCCGTGGCTCCCTGATGAGTCCGATCCAGCGGACGAAAGGCCTAGGAACAGGCAATACATATAAATCTGCCTTCGAGAGGGATTGTGATGGTTCCCCATGCAGCTAACGAAGGGTTTTTTATATTTAAAACATATATTTCCTTCATCTTCAATTTTTTTTTTTTAAATTAAATCTTTGCCAAGTCATTATTATAATGATGGAAGAATTGTTAACCTGCACTTGTTTTCCCCCACTACTTAATTATTCAGCATATATATATATATACATATATATTAACTAGTCAAAATCACATCAATCACGTGACAAAATGATGTCACCGATGGCAGAGTAAAGATTGATATTAAACCTTGTACTCAGTTAAAATACGATCACCATTATCATTAGGCCATTAAATCTCATTCGCAATGCTATGTTAGTCCAACATCAGTTTTCCGTTTACAAATTTAGACAAGTTTCAAAATTCTCAAGAATGGAAGAAAGATTTTCCACAGTTGTTACGTTGAAATATGGCCGAGGCTGGACTTGATTCGATTTTCCCTCAGATCCTTGACAACACAAAGAGGGCTGTCACTTCAGTGCTGTTTTCCTGACAGAACGGGCAGAGACAGACACACACAACAGTCACTTCAGTGCTGTTTTCCTGACAGAACGGGCAGAGGCAGACACACACAACTGTCACTTCAGTGCTGTTTTCCTGACAGAACGGGCAGAGACAGACACACACAACAGTCACTTCAGTGCTGTTTTCCTGACAAAACGGGCAGAGACAGACACACTTAAACACATGCGGTGGAGCCTGCATTGTGCCCTTATTTGTAATGAATTTCTTTTTTTTTTTCCTTTTCTTTCTGCGTACGCAGGCTGATACTCCTGCGACACTGCCTGTATAGACAGGCTGTGGAGTTTTGTGTGTATGACCGTTTTTCATCCCCCCATTAAGGCAGCCATACCCCATCTTTGGGGAAGGTGCATGCTATGTGTAATGTGTCATCCATACCAGCGGCCAAACTGGCCTTCTCTTCCGAAAGTTGGTGATGGGATTTTACGTGTGTGCAAGATGGTGTGCGTGCGTTCACACACGGAACCTCGGTTTATATAGTCTCATTCGAAGGACTGTATGGGAAATGGAGTCAGAACCAATGAAAAATCCGAGGGAAAATCCCTCTGTACAGAAATTCGAACTCGCAACCCCAGGATCACGAGTCCGGTGTTACGGAGAATATTGACTCCGTAGAAAATTGACTCCCCGGTTCTTTTTTTTTCCGGAGAAAAATGAACCGTTCAGTTTTCTACATCTTTTGGAGTCAATATTCTACGGAGAATATTCTACGGAGAATATTGACTCCTTCTGTAGAATATTGACTCCCATGGTTACGGAGAATATTGATTCCCATAGAAAAATGACTCCTGTGTCAATTTTAGTTGCTACTATATGATGTGTAAGTATATATACGTATCTTGATAATTATTCATCCATCCCAATATTCTTCTTATAAAACACACTTAATTAATTTGTAGATTGTTTCAGTCGATGAATTTCAAAATTATCCATTATTACTAACATTAGTAGTAGTAGTATGTCATTATAATTGTCTGTTAGTGTGAATGCACATTGTTGACGTGAGCGTGCGTGTTGGGTTAGCACACGGCGCTTCGGGTTAAATTCATTTGGAACTGCGCCTGTCAACATCATCGTCATCATCATCATCACTTTTGTCGTTGGTGTTGGATTTTTGTTTGTTTGTTTGTTTTATTGCTGACGCTGCTGCTTTTTCTACAACTATCACTGTTTTATGCAGATTGTTATTATGATATTGAGTAGAAACGAATAGATAATAACCACTATTTCGGTCTCTGGTCAAAGTCCTGTGATTGCGGAAAAGTTGCAAGGAGCCAGCTTCGTTTGTCGGCTAAACGACACCCGTTTTCAACTGTGAAGTTACGATAAAAGCGTTAAAAAATGGAACATGCGCAGGACTTCTAACACGCCGACAGGGCCCAAAGGGTTTTTAGCTGATCTCTATGTCAACCCAAAAATTTCAGAAACTGAGCTCTGAAAAAAAGGAATCGGGAAGTTTTTGTGGTAATCAAAAGATGTTCAGATATGTTTTACACGAAATGTTTTTCATTCAAATGTTACAAGGTTTGCTTTTGAGGAAAAGTTATCAGCTTGGCAGTAAACTTTATTTTTGGAATCTTGCATGAGTTTTGAAAATATGCCTATATGAAAAAAAACTACAAAAGTTTTGGCTCTGGTAGATCGGGATGGGTCAGTCATTTTGGTTTGTCTCCGCTACAGGTCTCCGTATACTTATTTTGACAGTTTCGCCGTGCGGAAATGATGCGGGGTCGATAATCCACTATAAAATATGTTAAAAGGACCGGGTCGATGTTGTTTGGTTAAACTTCTGCCCAATTTTTGAGAACCTTTGCACCCCTTACTCACCACGAGCTAAACATAAACCCTTTAAATACATAAGAACAAAACCCAAAAACTTTAAAAAAATAAGTTTAACAAGAAAAAATCAGTCAAACCAGAAAAACCCCTGCAAAAACTGTGATTTAAAACTCGAAAGAAAAAGTTTATACATAGATCTATCGACATGGGACCTTTATTGCTGTGAAAAAATTCAAATGCGGGGTTCCCAAAACAATCAGTCGTGTGCTACGCAATGAAAAGGGGGGTTTTCATTTTCTGGTTGGTATAATTGAACAGTTCGAATGGAATTAAAAAAACAATTGCGTTTGAAGGCAAAAAGCTTTGTTAAGGGTTGATGTTAATCTTATACCCAAGCAAAATTAATTTTTCCGGTGTAATTTTCCCACTATAAACCCTTTTTGGAGTAAAAAAATTTTAAATTTCCCTTGTAAAAAAGGAAGAACAAATTTGGTTTATTAGGGTTTTTTTTGTTCCCCTTGATTAACGGGGGATCTAATCTCGTCTATGTCGTCAGGGCTAGTTCGTTCAATTCTGTTGTATGGCACAAAGGGTTTTTTTGTTTTTTTTTTGTTTTTTTTTTTTTTTTTACTTGGAAAGCGATTTACACAAGCCCCCAGTATTGTCGTTGCCTTTAAAAACTGCAATAGGATTTCCCAATGGGCTTCAATTGTTTTGGAGTCAAGGGGCGGGTGTGTTCCCCTTAAATAACACTGGCTAATTGCCCTGTAATTTTACGGGGAAGTAAAACCATTCCAAATTCAGTAATGACTGAAAAGGAAAAAGTACTATGTTTCAAGAGTCCGTAAAAAAATGGGATACATGTCCTGGGTAAATTTTGTTTCCCCTTTTGTTTCGAATTTTAACCCTGCTCTTGATGGTATTGCCGAGGTTCCAGTTGTTAACCCTTCGGGGTTTTTGGGGCAGGCGAAATCATCGCATTTCGGAGACTTAATAAAAAAGAAACCCTGTTACTTAACCCTTTTGCCAAAAAATTGAAAGTGGAAATACGATTCCATTTTCCATTTTCGGTGGTTCGTTTTAGATTTTTCCGGTTGGGATTTCCTTTGTAATACACGCTTGCAAGAAAGAAATTACTAAAAAAAGGATGTCTTTTTACGCGGGTTTATTTCCCTTTTTGAAAGCATAGTTTTTTTATACTTGAAGTTTTCAAAACAAATATTTTACGTCGGACTAAAAATCAGCGCTTAGGGCCTACTTTATAAATAAAAATCAAGTGGGTTCAGATTGGTTTTGTCGATCTTTTTCTCATTCATCAGTTAAAAACCCGGGGGGTTATCATGTCACTTTGGAGGGGTTTTCCGGACACCCCAGTTTCGTGGAAATGCTTAGTGCTTTGTGCAAAGGAAGCGAAAGGGAAAAAAAATTTCATGTTTTGAATTGTGTTTCCTTTTCACATCTGAAGCTTTTTCAATTCTGAAAAGTTCGTCGGGAAAAAAACAGAATAGTACCTTGAAATTCAGCTCGGGCCAGATGGGATATGACAAACCAAAAAAGCAAATTTGAACCCCTCCGGGCCAATCCCAAATCGTAACCTTGTCATGGGCCCGGGGTTTAAATGGTTGGTTAGGCGGGTATTTAAAACCGGCCCCTTTTTGGGTTTGGGGGCAGACTTAAATATCCCTTTTTTGGGGATTTGACTGTTTTAGTCAAGATTCATTTTCGCCTCTTCTGAAAAGATGAAGTCCTTAAAGGTTTCCCCGTTTGTTTTATGATTTCAACCCAGTTATGAGAACGGCTGGAGTCTGGCAATGTTGGCGTTTATCTTTTTTAAATCTCCCCTTTGGGAAGATATTTTTAACTTTCCCCCCCGCCCCCCCCCCTCCTCATGCTCCCCCCCCCTAACAGATTAAAAAAAAAAAAAACCAATTCGCAAATTTTTTTTAATTTTAAAAATTTATTTTCATATACCTATCTATGGTTCGGGTCTTTTGACGTAGAGAAGGGCTTTTTCATTCCCCCCCCACTCTCTTCCTCCTCTTCCCCCCTTTCCCCCAAATCAAATCCCCCAAAGCTTTCGACTTACGAGTAATTGTCACCCATTCCTCTTTAATGATCCTTGCTCCCTGCTTTGGATAGAATGGGGTAAAAGAATGATCCCCGTTAATTTTCCTTTGTGGAAGACGTTAAATTAAAGCTAAAACAACAGAATTGTGTTGGGTACGGGGTTTTTTATGGGCTCTTGTGTGTGTGTGTTGTGTGTGTGTGGTGTGTGTGTGTGTGTGTGTGTGTGTGTGTGTGTGGTGTGTTATGGTGTGTGCGTGTGTGTGTGTGGTGTGTGTGTGTGTGTATGCGTGGTGCGTGTGCGTGTTGTGTGTGTGTGTGTGGTGTGTGTGTGTTTGCTTATGCTTTTTGTGGTAGAATTTTTCGTCCACAGGCATTGCTTTGATGTTTGGGACAGCGAACGAACGATTTTGCTGTAAAGCCCTTATAAAATCAGCGCGATTAAACAACAAAACGCGACTCGATTTGGGTTTTCTTTAAAAAGGAAACCACAGAAATGCCCTTTCTTTCCCTTTCAACAAAAATCGGAACGAGAAATGTCACTGATATCACTGTATTTGTAGACGCGGTCACCCCAGGTAAAAATGGATCGTCCGTGGACAGCGTCAGCCCCCAAAGTTTCCATGCTTGGGTCTCTGCTGTTTCGTGTTCGATGCGCTTTTTCCCCGAAGGCGGCCCAAAATTTTAAAACATTCCCCCGATGACATGTTTTCTTCCTGTTTGTAAAACCCCAAAATAAGCAGTGTTTTCCCTTCCGAAGGCAGGCCAAATTTAACTTCCCTCCGTTGACATGTGTCTTTCTTCCTGTTGTCAAACCAGAATAAGCATCGTTTCCAAACAGGACCGCAGAATTTTTCTAAAAACGAGTCGTCTGATTGACACAGCAGCACACCCACTCATCCGTTTATGGAACACCCCTTCCGCGATGCTTTTTTTCTGTGCAATCTCGGAATCTCTGCACCCGTCGTTATGTCAGAGTAGCATCATTCCTTAACCACCCGTGTAAAACCCAGCGACAATTTTTTTAAAGTTTGCCCAGCTTGTTTTAGCCCGAGGGGGTGGATTTCGGGGCCCCTGCTTTTACACTTCGACAGTTCGGAATGCAAAAAAGAAGCGTACCTGAAGAACGAGTGTCTATCTCGAGTGGGCTTGATGTGTTCCCCTGTGCGTGTCTGGTTTCCAATTCGGTGCAGGCCGGAGTTCATTCCGAAAAAGTGGTACCGAACCACACCAACCTGTTCTGTCATTTTTCTGCTGCTTCGATCTCTTTGTCCCGTCCACCGTCGGGGGGGTTTTCCTGAGTAATAAAATTGGTTTCCGGTTCAACACAGGATCCCCTTTGTTGTTGACCTGTGTGTTGATGCTCGAATGAGTGTGTGTGTGGTGGTGTTGGGTGTGGTGTGTGTGTGTTGTGCTTGCGTGCGCGCGCGGGGGGTGTCCCGTTGTGTGTGTGGGCGTTTGTATGTCTGTGTGTGTGAGTGGTAAGTTTGAGTGTTGTGGGGTATGGGTGTTTCGTATTGGTTTTTGTGTTTTATGTAGTGCGTGTGTTTTGGTGTGTGTGGGTGTGCGTGTGCGCGCGGCGGTAGTGTGTGTATGTGCGTTGTGTGTGTGTGTAGTTTTGGGTGCGGTATTTTTGTGTGTGAATTATTTTTTCTTTGTTTTGAATAAAAAACGTTGATATTCGTTCAAAATGTTTTCTTAATTGTCAGTACAACCTTGATTTTAATCTACAAAAAAATTGGTTTCCCCAGTCGTCGAATTTTTGGGCGAAAAAATTTCCGAAAACGGTTTCGGGGTTCAGTTTTAGTTTTGGGTTTTAAACAGGATGTTGCCAAGACAGATGAACTGAAAAAGTAAACGAGACAAAATCACACCGACGAAATTTAAAAAGAGTTTTGCACAACAAAAAAAAATTTTTTGAAAAGACAGCAAGAAGTTCTTTCTTTCGAGAGCATGTTGTTTTACAAGAAACGACAAGGCGACAGTCTGCGAGTTCTTTCCTCAAAGACAGGGACGAAGCGCTATCAGTGCCCCCCCATCAAAAAACGGCGGCCACCTGGTGTGAACAAAACATAAGTCAAGATCATCCATTTCTATTTTATCGGCGTGTTGATGTCTTTGTTCTTTCCTCCCCCCCCCCCCCCCCCTCCCTTTTTTTTAAAAATGTACTTTAAAAATAACCCTGCGTAAAATTCACTCTGCTAAAACAACGCAGCCCCTTACTAAAGTCAAAAAGGTATTGTTTGTTTCTGGTAAATGGCTGAAAAAATTGGGGGAGGTCAGTTTTTTTTTTAATTTTTTTTTTTTCTTTCCCCCCCCCCCCCCCCCCCCCCCCCCCCCCCCCCCCCCCAAAAACCCAAAAAACCCCCAAAAACCCCACCCCCCAAAAAAAACCCCCCCAACCCCCCAAAACAAACCCCCCCAAAAAAATTTTAATTTTCTTCTGCTTTTTGGGGTTTGTTTGGGGGGGTTTGTGTTTGTTGGGTTTTTGCGTTTGGTGTGGGGTTTAGGAGTTTAAAGAAAAAAAATTTGGGGCCAAAAATTTTAAACTTTGAAAAACCAAAACTTTTTTTTTTTGGACAAACTCTTTTTTTTTGGGTTTTTGGTTGTTTGTGTTGTGTTAAATTTTTAAAAAAAAAGTCTATCAGAAAATGGACGTTTCAAACACCTTTTTCTTTTGGGGCCCCAAAACTTTTTTTGCTCTTACAACAAAGTGAAATAAAGTGAAATAAATTAAAATTGCAACAAACAGAAGGCCAAGACAGTTCCCCCAACTGGTGGGCACTTTCTTTGCACCCACTCTGAAAAGGGAAAAATTTTTTGTCTGCCTTTAAAAAAACGGAAGGCAAGAGTTAATCCAAAATTTTTCGCCCGCCCCGGCCAAACCCACAACAACCCAACAAAACAAAAAAAAAACCCCCCCACCACACACACACACACACCACACAAAAAACATTTTTTTTAAAAAAACAAATAAACCAAAAACCCCCCTTTTTTTTAAACTTTTTTTTAATTAAAACAAATTTAAACCCCCAACAACTCTCTCTTTTTTTTTCTGTTTATCTGTCTGTCGTACGAATTTGGGGTGTAGGAATCGGCCGGGCAAAGATGAAACTTGACGAGACCAAAAACACAAACCCCGTTATTACTGCTGTGGTTGGGGTTCGCAGACCCGACCCCTGAAGCAAAGTGCCGCCAGCAACATCACACTTACGCAACAGACCCACGGCACAAATTCATTTTCGCGCGCGCGCGCGCACACATACTACAAACAAACACACACCACCAAAACAACACACCCCACACACCCCACACAACCCCACACACACCATCACTCACTCACTCAACCACACCACCACCCACACAAACCCCCAACACCACACACACACACACAAACACACCCCACACACACCATACACACACGTAATAAAAAAACAAAAGTTCAGTACGCGACGCACCACATCAACCCCGGCTGCGGCACACATACTTTCACTGTCGCAAAAATTTAAACCACGAGATCCCAATTCACAGATACACAACCCTTCCATCTTTATCAATAGCAATTTATTTCCACAAAAGTAGTCGACGAATGAAACAGAGAACGACATGATTAAATATGACCCAAAAAAATCGTTAACTTCTAGCCAAAACCCAAAAAAGTACCATTGCTCATTTTACGCTTTGGGAAAAAAATACGCAGATAATAATTAATCAATAATAATTAAAAACGAAATAATTCCCCAAAAATGAAAACTTTGGGTCCGATTGGGGATTTTTCGGGGCCAGGAAATTTGGCATATGTATGCTCAAGGGGAAAACCGTTGATATGTGATTTTAAAACACCATTTTACTTGGAAGGAAACCCTCTAAAAGAGTGTTTAGCTGCATGCTATCTTAAAACCCCACCACACACACAACACCACACACACACACACCCACACAATTGCAATTTAAAAAACCCCTTTCACCGCCCCTCGCGCAATTTAAAATGGCCAAGTGACCTGCCTTTTTCCAAGACTTTTTTTTTTCTTGTTGGGTTAGGTTTTGAAATACAACGAACCAAAAAATTTCCTTTTGTTTCCCTTTTTTTAAACCCAAGAAACAGCGTGAAGAAAAAAAAACGTGACCATTGCTCCTTGATCTTTGAGTCACAACCCCCCTTTTTTTTTTTCTTTTTTTCTTTTTTTTCTTTTTTTTTCTGTAAAGGTGTAATTGTGGATAGCAAAAAACCCACCAACTTTCGTTTAGACTGTCCAATAGTTCCCCCAAAAATCCCCGAGAGCAGCTACGAAGGAAAATTAAGTGACCCCGTGCTTTCACCTTGACCCTGACCTGTCTTCTTGTGAGCGTGACGAATGTGAAAAATGTCAACAATCCCTCAAGTTAATTCGATCCATCCAGAGTTTTTCGAAAACAGTTTTTTTTTTTTTTTTTCTACTGTCATACAAAACTTTTCAGACAAACTGAGCTGAAAAATTACCGGAGTTTGCAAACTGCAACAAAATTGAACGGAGCTTTTTTTTAGGGGGTCAAATTTTTTCCCAAAAAATGGGGGGTCAAAATTTACAGAAGGGGTCAATAGTTCCCCAACACCCGGGGGCCCCAAGGACGATAACTGGACTTTCCTGTACGGCAAAACCCCCCAAATGCTCCCCTCTGGTGGAGTCCCTTCACGGTGGGCTCCGGCCCCGCCCCACCCCCTTAAAACAAAACAGCCCTGAGGGCTGGGCAGGTTTGAAGTCTGTGAAAAAAACCCGACCAAACCCCCCCCCAACCCGACCGCACTCCGGACGAGCCCCCAATGTCGCGGCATGGTCCTGAATCAAGGATGTGAGGGGGGAAGAGGGAGGGGACAGGCTGGGCACAACACCCCCCGACCCCACACCAAAACACTGTGGAAAACAAAATAAACCAAATAAGCAATTTATTAAATTAATGAAAATATTCATTACACCCAGGGGGAGGGAGACTATCAAAAGAGGGAGGACAGGAGGAAAATTTGGGAAAAAGGGAAAATGAAGATGACAGACACCTAAAAAAAAAGATATTACTTAAGGACAAAATAACCCCAAAAAAAGACCCCCCACCCTGGCCCAGGGAACAGATAAATTTAGCCCCAAACACAATCTATCCCAAATAAAGAAAGAAAAAAGGGGGAAAAAAATTAAACAAGGACGAAACAGGGTCTACCCCAGCCACACAAGCATATTCACCAACATTCGCATACTTATACACTTCATGAACACTTTTAGTATATTCACGCATGTACCCTCACAAACATCACAGCCATACAGAATGTCTCCCACACCCAGGCATCACCAAACACCGCCCATACACAGCCAGAAACAAACTTAACTTAAAGGAAAGTCCTTTCCCTGTCCGAGCAGGGAGACACTGGTGCACCCCAAAGCAGCTGATACGCTCAGGACTGGCGTTCTGGTCTCGCTCTTGGCACCACGGTCAGCGTCCTGCTCCTCTTCATACCGCTCTCGGAATGGGCGTCCTGCGATAAAAGGCGTCTGGGCCGACACCAAGTCAACCAACGAAACACGCCCTATAAAAGGGGCATTAGATTTTATTCTAGGTACAGCTGAGATATGGGTGGGTGCAGGCTGCTACCTGGCGAAATGGGCTACAGGCCTTCAGACTGAAGGGGTAGTATATATTATGACAAAAGTATAAGAATTTCATCAAGTAAACGAAGTTGTGTTGTTTTTCAATCATTAGAAGAAAAAAGAGTATATCATAATGAAATGTGAAGTAAACTATCACTAAACTAGATTCAGTCTTGCGGGTGTAGCCCATTTAGCCAGGTAGTAGCCTGCACCCACACCATATCTCAGCTGTACCTAGAATAAAATCCTAATGCCCCTTTTATAGGGCGTGTTTCGTTGGTTGACTTGGTGTCGGCCCAGACGCCTTTTATCGCAGGACGCCCATTCCGAGAGCGGTATGAAGAGGAGCAGACGCTGACCGTGTGCCAAGAGCGAGACCAGAACGCCAGTCCTGAGCGTATCAGCTGCTTTGGGGTGCACCAGTGTCTCCCTGCTCGGACAGGGAAAGGACTTTCCTTTAAGTTAAGTTTGTTTCTGGCTGTGTATGGGGCGGTGTTTGGTGATGCCTGGCGTGGGGGAGACATTCTGTATGGCTGTGATGTTTGTGAGGGTACATGCGTGAATATACTAAAAGTGTTCATGAAGTGTATAAGTATGCGAATGTTGGTGAATATGCTTGTGTGGCTGGGGTAGACCCTGTTTCGTCCTTCGTTTAATTGTTTCTCCCCTGTCCTTTCTTCTTTCTTTATTTTGGGATAGATTAGTGTTTAGGGTCTAAATTTATCTGTTCCCTGGCCAGGGTGTGGGGTCTGTTGTTGGGTTATTTTGTCCATTAAGTAGATATCTTCTTTTAGGTGTCTGTCATCTTCTATTTTCCCTTCTTTTCCAATTTCTCTCTTTGTCCTCCCCCCTCTGATAGTCGTTCCTCCTCCACTTGGTGTGAATGAGATATTTTCATTAATTTAATAAATTGCTTATTTGGTTTATTTTGTTTTCCACGAGTGGTTTGAGTGTGTGGTCGTGGGTGTTGTGCCCAGCCTGTCCCTCTCTCCTCTTCCACCCTCACATCCTTGATTCACGGACCTTGACCGCGACAGGTTAGTACCACTGCATGGCAGACCTTCAGCTTGGTGTAAGGCTTAGTCCTCTCCGCTCCCAGACATTTTCACGGAGTGTCCCAAACACACGGCTGGCTTTGGCAATCCTGTTCTTGACCTCTGCGTCAATGTTCATAGCTCGTGAGAGTGTGCTGCCCAGATACGTGAAGCTGTCTACTGCCTGTAAGTTCTGGCCCTTTACATGATGTGTGGTTCCTGGTAGGTTTACCTGGCGCAGGCTGATACATCACTTTGGTCTTTCTGGTGCTGATGGTGAGACCGAAGTTGTCGCAGGCTCGTCCAAGGCAGTCCATTTCACGCTGCATCATCTGCTCTGTGGAGGCATTGAGGGCGCAGTCATCAGCAAACAAGAAGTCCCTGAGGGACGGTCTCTTTCACCTTTGTAACAGCCTGCAGTCGCCTGAGGTTGAACAGCCCCCGTCAGTTCTGTATCTGAAGTGTATGCCACCCTGGCAGTCACGGAAGGACCAGTCAGCATGGCGGAGAAGACCATGCTGATGAGTGTAGGGCGCGAACGCAGCCTTGCTTTACGCCGTTGGTCACCGGAAAGAGTTTTGACGCGTCTCCATCATCCAGTACTTTCACCATCATGCCGTCGTGGAACTGTTGGACGACCGTAATGAACCTGCTGGGACAGCCACATTTCTCCATGATCTTCCTCAAGCCATCTCTGCTGACCGTATCGAAGGGCCCTTTGGTCAGATCGACAAAGGTCACGAACAGATCGCTCTGCTGCTCTTGGCATTTTCCTGGAGCTGTCATGCAGCAAATATCATGTCTGCAGTTCCACGTTCTGCATGAAAGCCACACTGGCTTTCACGTGAAGTTGTTACCAAGACACGGCGTGTGCCCTGTTTCATTTAAAAGTAAGATGTTGCTGAAAGAATACCGAACTAAAGTTTTGAGAGTCGAAAATATTATCATGATGTGAAGAGAGAAACGGAAGGTGTGTGTGGTGTGTGTGTGTGTGTGTGTGTGTGAGGGGGGGGGGGGTGCGTGCGTGCTTGCGTGTGTGTGTGTGTGTGCACGCGCGTTCTTGTCGGTGTGTTTGTGTGTGTGTGTGTGTGTGTGTGTGTGTGTCTGTGTGTGTGTTGAGTATGTGTGTGTGTGTGAGAGAAGAGACAGAGAGATCACACACACACACACACACACACACACACACACACACAACGCGCACCCCCCCCCCCCCCCCCCCCCCCCCCCACACACACAGACAACGCGCGCACAACACACACACACACACACTATAATATATAATATATTATATATATATATATATATATATTGAATTATAAACAAAGCTTGCTCTTATGTCTTAGATTGAAGAAATAGGGGGATATAAGCATTCATATCTGCAGTGGTAGATGATTCTGCCTAACTAACAGTATGTGCTTGAGTGGGTGAATGTGGAAAAAATAAAATAAATGCTTCTCACAATGAACCTTCAGCAAGTTTATAGTCTCCAAGGGGAGACACCCTCCAATAAGAGGAAAACTCACTAACATATAACTCTGGTCATATACCGATATTTCGAAACTTGTGGTTTTCCTCAGTGACCGCGGAAAGTGGTAATTTGACTCCTCTGCCTTTTCAGTTTTAAGAAGAATGCAATCCCAGAAAAGGCTGGTGTGCAATACCGAGTATGTTTGTTGAGTTTTCAAAAAAACAACCAAAGGTGCCATCTAAGAAGCAAAAGAAAATCACGAAAGAGCAAAACAAGCTACATTTTCTTGTGAAAAGTATAACTTAGGCAGAATCATCTACCACTGCAGATATGAATGCTTTTCTCCCCCTATTTCTTCAATCTAAGACATAAGAGCAAGCTTTGTTTATAATTCAATATTTCTTGCAGTCATTGCAACACCAAGCTGCTCTGTAAGTTGCTGGTACGGTGCTCGGTACTTATCCTTGGAATTTATTAGTTTGTTGTATTTTAGTCCCTTGCGGATTCATTCCAAGAACTGGCCCTCAGCACTTGTGTCTTAAGAGGATATCTTTTATATTTTCTACTTTTCACAAGAAAAATGTAGCTTTTTTGCTCTTTCATGATTTTCTTTTGCTTCTTAGATGCCACCTTTGGTTGTTTTTTTGAAAACTCAACAAACATACTACGGTATTGCACACCAGCCTTTTCTGGGATTGCATTCTTCTTAAAACTGAAAAGGCAGAGGAGTCAAATTACCACTTTCCGCGGTCACTGAGGAGAAACCACCAAATTTCGAAATATCGGTATATGACTAGGAGTTATATGTTAGTGAGTTTCCCTCTCTATTGGAGGGTGTCCCCCCCCTTGGAGACTATAAGCTTGCTGAAGGTTCATTGTGAGAAGCATTTATTTTATTTTTTCCACATTCACCCACTCAAGCACATACTGTTAGTTAGGCAGAATCATCTACCACTGCAGATATGAATGCTTATCTCCCCCTATTTCTTCAATCTAAGACATAAGAGCAAGCTTTGTTTATAATTCAATATTTCTTGCAGTCATTGCAACACCAAGCTGCTCTGTAAGTTGCTGGTACGGTGCTCGGTACGTATCCTTGGAATTTATTAGTTTGTTATATATATATATGACACTCGTGCATTGTGATCGCCCCAGCCTCTTTTCAGAGGTATATCGCCACTCTGTTGCTCCGCAGGTGTCCCCCCCCGTATTAATCATCATTTTTTCCTTTCTTGAAGAGACAAATTCACCACGATCAGTCTCACGCACGCGCGCACACACACAACTTTTTGCTCGACTCTCTTTCCCCCTCATGAGTCTTCTATTACCTCCCCTGATAATAATGTTTTTCACTCCTTTTTTTCTTTTAACCCATTGAATGCAGTTTCCTTGGAGGTAGGAGGGGAGGAAAAGGGGGGAAGGCTGAGGGTGGAAGGTGGAGGGCTTCGGGCCCATAACAACCAAATGGTTCGAAGCACGAACGATTTAAAAGAGGAACTCGGTGCACAAAGGGACAAAACTCCGTGTATTTCTTCAGATGGATTCAGCTAAGAAGAATATTCTACATGTGGTTTGCTAGGAAGAAAATCGAGGCAGGAATAGAATTTGGTGTTAAAGGGAAAAAAAGGACAGGGAAAAGAGAAGCTGTGTAAGTCAGAGATTTACTTTGGCACTTGCACCTGTGCGCGTGCGTGGTGTGTGTGTGTGTGTTCGGATATGCATAACTGTGCGTGTGCGTGCGTGCGTGTGTTGTGTGTGTGTGTGTGTGTGGTGTGTGTGTGTGAGCATAAGGGTGTGTGTGTGTGTGTGTGTGTGTGTGACGTTTTTAATAAGACCCCATTCATAAATGATGGTTGAATGCTCAGGCAAGAACGATAGACCGTAGTAGGAAAGTCAAGCTTTCGTCCACACCCTTCACTTTCTTACTACAGATGGAATAAGAGGTTTGATTTGATAACAACAACTGAATTTAATAAAGTATGAACAATGATGAAGGTGATCTGCAGTGAATATGTCGTATGGTTGCTTTGAATGTTGATGTCCGTTTGTTCCCTATGAAATGAATTACATTCAAAAGAAATTAATCATGCACATATACTTGTAACAACAAAGTCTCTGTCCTTCTCCTCTTCACTTCTTGCAGTAGCACAAATATCAATTGTCCGCTCGTGCTACAAAATATATCTTCCAGAGAATGCACACAGAATATAATTATGCACAAGAAAAATATCCAAAGAAAAATGTCTGAGTGTGTTGTAGCGTGCTTGAATTGTGGAGGGATGTGTTTATGTGATTGCCACTCAGCTTCACGGAATCGTGTAGCGTTCCGGAGTTCCGCTGACGTTCACAGTTCACTTCCAGATCCCGGCAAGGTTGACACACCAGCACGTTCCTCTCGACCAAGGATGTAGGGGGATAAAGATGTATGCCGAAGGTGAAGATAGAGATGCGGAGAGATGATCAGGAGGGATGAAAAGGAAGAGTGGGAGTGGTAGTGGGAACAGGTAGAAGCAGAAGTAAGAAGTAAAACCTGCAAGATAACAATTGTCCTTAGATCTTGCACTATAGTGGCACATCACTATTCCACCCATTACACGCTCTAAACACACTTTACAATTGCACTAGCTTGCTCTATCATTTTACAATTGTTTTTCCTTCAAAAATTGCTTTACGATAAAACTCGTTAACAAGGAAGGAAAATGTATACGAATATTCCAATCTGCCTGACTGAGTTATTCGCCAAGGCTTAATGCTTGAGGAATTACAATTATATTTAATCCTTGAACAGATTAAATCAAATGGCGCCCAATCTTCATATTATACAGATCACTTAGATCCGAGAAAATGCTTCGTTCATTACTTGAACTCGTTTACGATTCTTTAAATAATAAAACTGCATTCACACAAATATCACATCTTCTAAATATTGGTTGCATACAACGGTGACTGAAATAGAATTTACATAATATGGATTAGTACATGGCAACACGATGTGATGAGAGCAAACAGATGAAAATGACAGCTCTACGATCAATCATACGTGTTGACCGGTAAACCTGAAATATTTAATTCAGAGCATATTAAATGATCGCGCGCACAAAATATTATTGAACAGGTAAATTGTGCCTTAATGCGATTATATTGAAATAATTTTTGTTGCGCTATACGAAAAAATGATTTAGACCTATTTACCTCAACACAGTCTTTTTTGGACTACAGCTAACAGACTCGCCCACGGAACGATGAGACTCGTTTTAGACTTTCCCCGTAAAAGTTGTGGGTGTCGTCAAACGCCCTGTAGTGCCCCTTCAGTCCGGCCTCGACTGATACCTTCAAAAGGTTTCTTCTTTTTTGAATAATTTGACCTTTCTTGCCGAGCCAATTCCACGTCGACCGGGTTTTATCAAGATCGTACGATGCAACGGTCAATACTTACTGCACATGCGCGGACGGAGAAACCACTGACACTTGGATAATTGCGATTGGTCAGTACGATGGTTTTCCATACCCTACGATTGTAAATTATTTTATTATTAATACAAATACAAGTCTGCATGACGCTTGAAATTATAAACGTACTGCCCTAAAGCAAAAACTAACAATTAGTTTTGTCGTTTGGGCATAGAAAATATTAAACAAGCGCAGAGCGAATAGACGTCATGTATCGATTGCGTCATTTTCTTAATGAAAATGACCCGAGTTTATGAATGAATGTCACAGTGTTGTGTGTGTGTGTGTGTGTGTGTGTGTGTGTGTGTGTTGTGTGTGTGTGTGTGTGAGAGAGTGCTTGCGTGCGTGCATGCATATGTGTTGTGTGTGTGTGTGTACGTGCGTGCGTGCGCGCGCGCCGCGCGCGCGGCGCACGCGCGTGTGTGTGTGTGTGTGTGTGTGTGTGTGTAAGTACAAAGAGACAATTATAAAGCGACAATCTGAAAGTAGAAGGTGACGATCTTAATGTTTGATACATAGAAAGCTGAGGTAGCTTAATAATATGAAGGTTTAACTGGAAGACAGTTCAGTTATAGCATAGTTGACAAACTCGCAGTCGTGGATTGCCCATTCTTTCACACAGAGAGCAGGAAAACTGAAGGTTTTTTTCTACACGCGCGTGTAACCGTGCACATCAAAGCACGTATGCGGAAGCCCTGCAGGTAGGCATGACAGTTAGAAATTTCATTACTGGGAAAGGATGTCATTTAGAACTTATCAAACGGAAGTGAGAGAATAAATTTTCACTGGCATCAAATGAACAACATATAGATATCATAAAACCATTCTTTTAAGGAATTTGATTGTCAGTGTCAGAGTAAGGAGACTGCATTCGGAAATTGAAACAAATTTCTAATCAGAATTATTAGTGGGCCAGCCCAACAACAGGGACAAACCGATACGAAACTAATCTCACAGATTGATAAAGATTTCTATTGCCAGTGTCCTTCCCCTCCAAATGTCTTATTTAACTCACGAAAATTAAATTTGAGATATGAGGAGCCAAATGAACGTTACAAACACTTCTTTGTACATAGTTTGTGTCCAGTAGAATGTTTCTTTTATTGGTTTTTACTGTCAGTGATGACCTATTGTTCAGAAGATTTGAACATGATCTTCCTGTCCTGATCAGATTAGGCTGCTGGCCAAATTTCCCTTTTAAAGCCCTGAAAGCCAAGGTATCCGGGGTTCC